>CABHPP010122410.1:1840-14023 GCA_902168425.1 Peromyscus attwateri | reverse complement strand
AGAGGTCACCTAGGTTATTAACCATCTCTGGTCCTATATGTGGGTACCTTGGGAAGTCCCCTGGCCATGTAGATAGCACAGAGGTCATTTAGACTGTTGACCACTTTTGGTCCTGCTTGTTGGAGGTTGTGGGTACCAGATATGGCCTGGCCCTTCAGATCGTGCAGAGATCGCCTGGGCTATGGGACACCTCCATTCCCAGCCTCCTGGGCAGAAGTCAGGTTGTAACCACCCAGCATGTTTAACATTCCTGGTTTTTCCTAGTGCTTCTCTGTGAGTGCAAGGACCTTTGTGCTCCTCACAACAGGCTAATCTGATGGAGGCATTTTCTCAATTGAGTTTCCCTCTTTCCAAATGACCCTGGCTTTTGTCAAGCTGACAAAACATAACAAGCACACCAGGCTTTCAGATTGTGTGTGTGAGGGAAATATTCTTCTGTGTGTCCCAATGTCTCCATCTGGCCTTCACTATGAGATATGCAGCTCATCTGTGAGGTGTTGCAAGGAGGCTCCAGATGCTGTGTGGGCCTTTATAACTGTCTGTAAGATGCCCAGGGAACCTTTCAATATCTATCTAGCTTTGTTTAGAAATTGTTATGGCAGTGGAGATGTCACTGTCATTTTGATTTGTATTTCCACAATGATTAATGACACTGAATCTTTTTCATGCACCACATCTTCTTTGGAGGTACTTCTGAGCCTTTGGCCCACTTTATTTTTTGCTGTCTTTTTTAAAAAAAAAAACTTTTATTCTTTTCTCATACATCACTTCCCAAGTATAGTTTCCTCTCCTTCCACTCCTCCCTATCCCTCCCCCATCTACCTTCTTTCTCAGGTCAACTCCTCCTCTGTTTCCCTTAAAAAAAAAAAAGGAGCAGGCCTCCCAAGGATATCCAGAGAACATGGCTAACAAGATACAATAAGACTGGGTCCAAACCCTGATATCATGGCTGGATGTGGCAGCCCAGTAGTAGGAAAAGTGTCCAAAGCACAGGCCACAGAGTCAGACACCCTCCATGTCCACTGTTGGGAGTCCCACCAGAACACCAAGCTACACAATCATAACATATGCAGAGGACCCAGCTCAGACCCACACAGGATCCATGTTAGTCCCTTCAGTCTCTTGGAGCCCCTATAAGCCCTGCTTAGTTCATTCTGTAGCCTGTGTTCTCATGGTGTCCTCTACTCCTCTGGCTCTACCCTCTCTGACTCCTACATCCTTTCTCCTCCTCTTGCTCTGCCTAGTGTTTGGCTGTGGGTCTCTGCATTTGCTGGATGATGCCTCTCTGATGACAAGTGGCCTTTGCCCATTTTAAAATGAGATTTTGTTTTCTTTTTCTTGATGAGTTGTATTTTGCTTTGGTGTTCTTCTCTGTCTTCTGTCCTCTAACACTGAGACTAGGTGTTTTTGTCATATCCCCAGACTCACATATCCTGTTCATACTTTTGGTTAAACTCATTGACATTTCCTGAATGATTCAATTTCTCTACTTGGCCTTTCATCCACAGCTCTCTATTTTCTACCTGAGCCATTATGTTGGTGAGGCTTCCCAAGGAATTTCCAAGGAACTGGTCCTGGGTCTCACTATTTCATTTCATTTTGTTTGGAGACAGGGTCTCACTATGTAGTCCTGGCTGTCCTGGAACTTACTATGTAGACCAGCCTGGTCTCCAACTCACAGAGGTCCTCCTGCCTCTGCCTCCCAAGTTTTGGGATCAAAGGTGTGCACTATCATGCCTGACTCCACTGAGCTTTTTAATTAGTTTATTGAGTTTTCAATTTCCAGCAGCATTTCTGTTTATGTTTTCTTAAGCTCTATTTTTATGTCTTGTTTTGACTTCGTTATTTCACTGTTCTTTTAGTCTTTGACTTCTTTGAGTTGTGTAACCATGGCTATAATGATTATATTGAATCATTTGGGAGTTCTTCTAGGTCATTTTCAATAGGGGCTGTTATTGTGGTGTTTGCATATTTTTTTCTTTTTGGTAGAGTGTGTTATTTTGGTTATTTATGTTGTTTTCATTTCCAAGTTGGGATTTGTGCATCTGGAGTTGGTTATTGGTTGATTTTTTTTCTTTTTTGTTTAAGGCTGTCTTCTTTTTGGCAGAGATGTTTACAGTATTCAGGAGGGAGCTGATTCACAGCAAGTTAGGATGTCGATTAGGTTTCTCTGTCTGGCATTGGGACTACAATGTCTCTCCCAGGTTTTCTGGTTGTCAGTTATAATCTAAGGTCTGCATCATCTTGGCTGAGAAAGATGGAAGAAGTTTCTCTGGCAGTGTGAACTGGTCCTGGGTCTCAGGCTGGGTAGGAAAACTAGAAGGACCCAGTTAGAAAGCTGACAGGGCACTGGTGAGTTCCAAAGAATAAAGTCACATGGATCTCCCAGCCAGTGTGGTGGTTCGAGAGTTCCTTGTGGGGAGCAGGCTGAGAACTGGTGAGTCTCAAAGGGAGGAAAGGGGCCAGGAGGAGGTAGCAGCTCCTAGCAAACAGCTGTGAGGCAGTTGAGCACAGCAAAAAGGAAGGGTCTTGGGAAGTGGAGCACAGGTCTTCTCTCTGAGTCTCCTCCATTGTCGGCATGTTCTTTATATTGGTTTATTATTTATTGGTGTGTGTGTGTGTGTGTGTGTGTGTGTGTGCATGTGTGTGTGTGTGTGTGTATGTGTGTGTGTGTGTGTGTATGTATGCATTTGTTTTTCACAGGCTTTCTCAGTGAACTTGGAGATAGTTCCAAGTCACCTGACATAGTTGTTGTGTACACTTTTGATTCACTCTTCCCTGGTGGATAAGAACACTGAATTTTTCATGTATTTACTCCCCATTTGCACTTCTTTTTGGGACTCTGCTCCATAATTTGCCTATTTATTGGCCACATAATTTGAGGCTCTCTTGCTGTCTGATTCACTTTTTGAACTCTTTCTATAGACTCCGTGTTAATTCCTTGTCAGAAGTCTATCTGGCAACGTTCTCACCCATTCTGGCTGACTCTTCACTCTGTTGTTTCCTTTGCTGTGCAGAAACTTCTCATTTTCATGTAATCCCATCTGCCAATTCTTTTCTTTCTTTCTTTTTTGATTTCTCTAGTCAGGGTTTCTCTGTCTCCCTGGCTGTCCTGGAACTCACTCTGTAGACCAGGATGGCCTTGAACTCACAGAGATCTTCTTGCCTCTGCCTCCCAAGTGTTGAGATTAAAGGCGTGTGCCACGACTGTCCGGCTTCATCTGCCAATTCTTTTTTTTTTTTTCGAGACAGGGTTTCTCTGTGTAGCTTTGCACCTTTCCTGGAACTTACTTGGTAACCCAGGCTGGCCTCAAACTCACAGAGATCCGCCTGGCTCAGCCTCTGGAGTGCTGGGATTAAAGGCATGTGCCACCACTGCCCCACTCATCTGTCAATTCTTGTGGTGATTTCTGAGACAGTAGAATCCATTTCAGAAAGTTTTTTCTGCTCCAGGAATCTTGAAGTTTCTTCCTTCAGCAGTTTCCAAGTTTCAGGTTCACATGGATTTTTGGGCAAATGACAAATAGGGACCTAGTTTTGTTCTTCTATTCAGTTTCCCCATGAACATTTGTCAAAGAGGCCGTCTTTACTTGGATGTATTTTTTGGCAATGTATTTTTAGTCACAGATCAGCTGCAGCTGCTCAGTTTATCTCTATGTCCTATGTTTTGTTGGACTGGATTGAACATCTATGTCTTGCCAGTAACTATACTGTGTTGCTAGGTTTGCTGTTAGGGATATTTGACATGGAGCATGGTGATTCCTCCAGCATTCCTCTCTGCTCAGGGTCGCTTTGGCCACTGGGGTCTCATTTGTTTCTGTGAGAATGTAGTGCTTTCGATTTCTCTTCACAGAAACATTTTTGGAATTTTGATACCCATTTTATTTAGATCACCTTTGGTAATATTGATATTTTCACAGTATTTAATCTGCCAACCTTTTTTATCTGGTGTTTCTAATTAGTTCCTTTCTTCAGTGTTGTAAAGTTTTGAAAATTAATTGATTTTTAGTATGTATATGTGTGTTTGATATGTGCTTGTGTACATAAGTGCACAGATGTGTTTCTGCATGCCATGGTGCACATGTGGAGGTCAGAGGATAATTTTGGAAGCCAGTCTCTTCTTTCAGCCCAGGTTGCCCGGCTTATGTGGCAGGGCTTTGACTCTCCATGCCACCTCCTCACCTGTGCTTTTATATTTTGAATTAGAGTCTCCCACATTGTTGCTCAGGTTACTCTCATTTTTTTATATACTAGTTTTTATTTATTTTTAGATTTTTTTATTTATTAAGCTATTATATGTGGGATTGTTGCCCTGATTTTTTTTAAAGTGTGTCCAATTATGTTTTTGTCTTTTAAGATTATTTTTATACTCTATTTTGTCTTTTTAAAACTGTACTTCTGTGGTTCTTAATGGAGGCCATCTCTCCAAGGCCAGGAGCATTTTAGAGGCTATGCTATTTTTGGTCTTTTGTGCAGGGTTCCTGGGATGTCCAGACTGCCTTCCATTAAGGAATCCAGGCCCTTGAGCACCTGTTCCCTGGGAAGAGGATGTGGGTTCCAGGCTGAGGGCAACATGAGCTTTGGCATTTGTATATTGGTCTTTCTGCATCCCTGCCACATGTTTTTTGCTGCAGCTGCATCTCTATAGGCCTTGGGCTATGTGAAGAGATGCCCTGGCAGATTTATGACTTGAGTTGGGCAGCAGGACTGGGCAGGGTGAGTACACCGGGACATGCTGGGCCTGGAGCCCTGACTCAGGTGACATCCTTCAGGATGATTGCCTGTGTGGGTGTCTTCTGCTGTGGACTGGAGGGAGCTGGTGGCCCTGGTGTTCCACATGCTCTCTCAGCTCTCCATCTGAGAATTTGACCCTGAGTTGGTGCTGTCCCTGCAGAAGGCTAAGGTAGACATGGATGGCCATAGGTGGGTCTCAGCTACCCCAGACAGATGTGGACAAAACTGGGGAGAAAATGAGTCAGTCTGTCTCTGTCTTGTCCGTGGCATGGGTATAGCTTACAGAAAAGTTGTAACAAAAGCCAGGAGTTGTATGTGTGGAGCTGAGCATCAGTCACTGCAGCTGGATGCTGGACAGTTTTCTCCTCCCCAGAGCTCTGGGCACTAACAGTGTCACTCCCTCCATGTGGCAGTTCTCACAGAGACATAATGCCAAACAACTCTAAGGTGCAGACAGTCCCACAAGAATGACCATGCCAAAGTATCCACAGGGACAGTTTTGCTGAGAGAACCAGCATTTAGCAATTCAGAGAGACAGGCGAGGAAGTATGGCTTTGGTGATAGTGCATTAACACCCAGGAGATATTATCTGATGGGTCAAAGCTTAATTTTTCATTCCATTTTTCTTTCTACTGCTTCTTCTGTTCTTTCTCTGTTTCCTTCTTCCTCCCTAATGTTTCCTTCTTCCTCCCTAATGTTTCCTTCTTCTTCCCTAATGTTTCCTTCTACTTCCCACTGTTTCCGTTCTATGTTCCTTATTTTTCTCTTATCCCTTTTATATCTTCTAAGACAAAAATTTCTACACAAGAAAATATTACCTCACAATCACAAGTTATATATTTTCCAAAAACAAATGAAAATCTTTATACATAGAGAAATCACAGTATGATAACAGGTTACGTGTTTTCCTTAAAGCCCACAAGCAGTTAAACATTTTTGTTACGTTGATTTTCCCTCCATAACATCTCTACTCCAAAGCAATGATTCTTTTATAATTTGTTAACAAAGTTTTAAGGAAGCCAAGTATATTTCAACCAGTTCCTTTTGTATTGGCAGGCAGCTGCTTGTGATTTCAGTGTAGCAGATACCTACAAAACTTCATTCCTGTGTTCAGCTGTCTGTTTCTGTTTACATGCAATAGGGCAAGGGGCATTCTGGAGACCAGTCTACACCTCGAGGTACCTCTCCAGGCTTTAGCTTTGCTGTTTGGCAAATCAAACTCCATAAACTCCATTGCTGAGTGCAGCTCCTCTGACAGGACTCTGACAACATTTGAACCCCACTGTGACCCTTCCAGTCTTATGTGGGTCCTCCCTTCACATCATGCTGCTTCCCCCCATTTCTTCCCATTACCTGACTGCTTTGCTCCTTCTGGCAGGAAGTATCCACTAGAGGAGCAGTTCTCAACCTGTGAGTCTCAACCCCTTTGAGAGGGGTTATGAACTACCCATTCACAGGGGTCACATATCAGATATCCAGCATATCAGATTCTTACATTATGATTCACAACAGTAGCAAAATTATAGTTTTTAAAATAGTTGCATGTTTGGGGGGGGTCACCACAGCATGAGGAACTGTATTAAAGGGCTACAGCATTAGGAAGGTTGAGAACCACTGCTCTAGAGGGCAGACATGCTCCTTTTTGAGATCATGTGACCCTGTCATCCCTGAGACAAGTGTGGCTGCTTCTACAGCCCCAATCTCAGTTCACAGACAGGCCTGGAATTGAAATTCCTGGTACAGTCCTGGCCCACAAGGGCCTCAAGTGGAAGGTGTGATGGCATGACCTGGTGATGAGAAACCAAGGCAGGACCCAGATCACTTGAAGGGGCAATGGTCTAGACACTCAGAGCCCAGTTCTTCTGTCTGTAATTGTGAAGCTGTGCCCCCAAGGGCTCAGTCACATCAGATCTATGTACATGGGTCTTGAAGGGGAGGCTGTGGAACATTCTAGACAGTATCTTAAACAGTGGGAGCAAGGTCTTCCCAAGGACTTGAAGTAGCACCCTCACATGGAAGATCAGAAGGGTGTGACAGCCACAGTGGGACAGATGCTATCTGGTCCTGAGGGAGCAGATGGCTTCTGGGTTTCAGGGTCACCCTAGAAATGGGGTGTAGTTCTGCACACTTTCCCTCAGCACACCCTATTCTCAGCTATCTATGAGAAGCTGGGTCTCCTACCACCACCTTGAGGGCCGAGGAGTGGGATCGTCCCAGAGTCAGACAGTAGAGAATGCATGTCAGTTTTGGCAGGTGGAGCTGAGGAGCAGCTGAAGGTCCTGGTGGTGGAGCACCTGGCTGATGGTCACCAGGAGGTGATGCACAAGTTGCTGGGTACTGTAGAGTAAGTATATTGGCAGAGTGGCTCCTCTGAGAATACAGCCTTGTGCTACAACATTAAGGAGCCCTGTCTTGCTAAGTGTTTCTGGTTAGGGATTGCTGGCTTTATTCTGAGCTTCCAGGCACAATGTCCCCCAACAACTGAGGCCTCTTCATAAGTCACTTGTCCCCATCACACTGTGTGCTCTTGTGGCCAACTACCTTTTCTAGAACCTTCAGGTCTTCATAATGGCTTTCCTCTTGCCCCTGTCCCTGGCAAGATGACTGTCTGGCTGGAGGCCGATGTGAGACAACCTGTTAGGTCCTGAGTCCTTGTGATAGTTTGAATGTAATTGATCCCTATAAGCTTATTGGGAGTGGCACTATTAGGAGGAGTGGCTTTATTTTAGTAGGTGTGGCCTTGTTGAAGGAAGTATGTAACTGTGGGGGGTGTACTTTGAGGTATCCTATGCTCATGCCATGCCCAGTGTCTCAGACTACTTCCTGTTGCCTGTGGATCAAGATGTAGTAGCATCTTCTCTAGTACCATGTCTGTCTGCACATCGCCATGCTCCCCTCTATGACTATAATAGACTAAAGGTCTGAAACTGTAAGCCACCACCTCAATGAAATATTTTCCTTTATAAGAGTTGCTGTGGTCATGGTGTCTCTTAACAGCAACAGAAACCCTAACTTAGACAGAAGTTGGTACCAGGGAATGGAATATTGTGATAGGCTGGACCATGTTTTTATTTGGAGTTTGGATTAGGAAAGCAGTGGAATGCTTTAAGTATTGCTTAAAGGGGCCTGACAAGTAGGAACATGGAAGACACTGGTGTTGAGTTATTTGAACTGTGGGGGCCTGGTCAAGAGATTTCAGAGGAGAAGAATACTAATATGTGGCCTAGAGATTGTTCTTGTGATATTTTGATGAAGAATATGGCTGCTTTTTGTCCTTGTCACAACAGTCTGCCTGAGGCTAAAGTGAAGTGTTTTGGATTAATTCCATTGGCAGAGGAAATCTCAAAACAGCCTAGTATAGACTCTGTTGTGTTTTTATGACTGGCCACTCTTATACAGATTTATAATGAAAAAGAGGAAGCTGGGCAAGGAAAAAATACAAAATGTACAATTTGAGGAGAAAGAGCACCAGGAAGTGGAATGGAACTATTTCTTGTATTCAAGGTGATAAACAGATGAAGAAATGGAATACAGGGAGTGGTGACCTCAGGGCAAGATTCTACCAAGCTAAGTTTCCAACTCCTGCAAAGAAATTAAAGAAAAGCTTAAAGAAGGATGTGGTGGTACATGCCTTTAATCCCAATACTGGGAAGGCATAGGCAGGGGGATCTCTGATTTTGAAGCCAGCCTGGTCTACAGAGCAAATTTCAGGACAGCCAAGCTTAGGCAGTGAAGGAAACCAAGAAAAACAGAAAATTGGTGAAGATGTAAATAAACAAGGGGGTCACAGTACAGCACCAGCAAGCAGCAGAACATGGCAGCTTTGGCCACCTGGTTCTGATTAAGGCCTGTCAATCTTGTTTACTCTCTCAAGAACCAGCTCTCCACATGCCCAGCTGTTGATCTTTTCCAAACAGCACAGTAGGAGTCGTGAGTATGGGAGATGACTGACTCAGAAGAGAGCACTGGGCAACACCTCCTTATTAAAAGAAAGTTGAGTCCAAATTACATGAATAGATTAACATAACAAATTAAGACTAGCTCACACATCCTTTTAATTACCAAGCTATTTCTGATTCAGGTATAAAGCAAAACTATTTGCTTTGACTTTATATCCCTTTTCTAACTTGACAGAAAAAAAATGTTCACATTTTAGTAAGCATCTTAGCACATTATCAAAAATGACCTTGATGTGAGGGAATACTCTCTGTGTACAACCCAGAAAAGAAGGCACACATATACTGATATGTTAGCTGTTATTACAGTTTTAGATCATAGAAATCATTTATTCCCCTTGTTTTAACTAGAAAAGAGGAACTTTTAGCCCCACAGTAGAAAAGTCATTTTCTCCTCCTCCAATCCTATGCTTAAATCTACCAGAAGTTCCTGGTATTTAAAAAAAAAGAAACTCTGGCTCTCCATCCACTTCAAAATTTATGAGTGATAAGTCTTATATATTATTTTGTACATGTTTACAAGTTTCCATTTTTTTATACTGGTGATGTTTATTAACCATCTTATGTTTTTTATATTAGACAGAGCGTTCTCTCATTATTCTCTCCATTAAAAGACTGTCAGTTTGAAAGTGTTAGTTCCTGTTGGTATTGTTGGAGGCACATGCCTGGGAAAACTCCTATAGAAAGCTGTAAATATATCCTGCAAAACAATGTGCCAACCCAAAAACTGCACCATGGATTTTGGATATACCCTCTTTAAGATACACAGAAAGTGGATGGTGGTGGCACACACCTTTAATTCCAGCACTCGGGAGGCAGAGCCAGGCAGATATGAATGAGTTTGTGGCCAGGCTTGGCTACGGAGCAAGTTCTAGGAGAGCTAGAATTGTTACCTAGAAAACCTCTAACTTGAACCGCCCTCCCCCCCTCTAAAAAAAAAAAAGATGTGTCGATTTTTATCATGTGGTAATAGAGCCCATGTTGGAGTGTCATCTGAGTCTCCCAATTCCACGATCCCATCAGGAATGCAGAAGATGAAATTAAAATGGAAATGTTGGAAGAGGAGGACTGGGATGTGTACCTGACTGCCTGTGGCACAGGAAGTCCTAGGAGTGCAGTGATCCTCTGAGGACTCTCAATACTGGCAACTATTTCAATTGTCACTAACCAAGATAATGGCCAAGTCACATGGTCACTTCTATCTTGATGAAATCACGAGCAGAGACGGCAACAAAGTCACTTGGTTTCTTTCTGTGTGGTGAGCTCATCTCATGATAAATGAGCCCACACCTCACCTGGGCATGAGTCCATGGGGAATATAGAAATGTGGACAGCTACTGCTTTATTTCTCAAACAATGGATCTCAAGCATGGATATAACGGAAGAAATTACCCAAAGAGCACAGGTGTGTGGGTCCCAAAGAACAAAGTAGAGACACAGAGGAAGGACTGCCATGGTCTTGATCCAAGACAGGGGGTCCATATGTGTCAGCACAGAGGTAACTATGAATGCGAAGTGGTCTCATTTGGATCTTCCTTTGATCTCACTGAGTTCCTAGATAGAAGCTAGGATCCACAAGGCCCTCTGTAGGACTTTATTTAGTGGTCACTGCTCTGTGTTTGTGTACACTCCCTGCCTGTCCCACTATGCCTGTGTATGTGGGTGGTGCTGGTGTTGGTGGTGATGGTAGTGCTGGTGGTGGTGATGGTAGTGCTGCTGGTGGTTTCTGGTTTGCTGGCATGTATGTGTGTACATTATGAATATGTCTGGTATACCCTGGGGAGAGAAGATGGGATCAGATCCCCTGACACCACAGTTACAAAAGGTTTTTAGCTATGTGGTTGATGGGGATCTGAGTCTACTGGAAGAGCAGCCAAGTGCTTAGATCGACCGAACCACATCTCCGGCTTCTATCCCTGGCATCTCTTGAGTATGCTCGAATGTATGAAGTTAGGCGGGGACAGGCTTTTAGTCTTCCTGGTCAACTAGTTTCTTTCCTGATGCACCCTTTTCAGTCACTACTCTCCTGTCACAGTAGTGGGGCAGAGGTGTACAGGGAGACAGATGCAATTAGAACAGAGGGCCCCACAGAGCTAAGTGTTGACAAGAGCAGGAAGTATGAGCAAGAGAGAAATCTGGAGTATCGTTAGGACACGACATTCCCCAGTAGGAGAAGGAGCTAGTGTCGGGGAGCTAAGGAGACAGTAGTGTGTGCAAGGAATACCTGAGAACAGAGTGTGCAAATGTCAAGGAGTGCTTCATGTGCTTGCTGAAGGCTTGGCCACTAAGCTTTGTGGGAGAACAAGTCACAGCTGAGAGGTGAAATAGAATCCCAAAGAGACATGCGTGGGAGATTGTATCTCTCCACCATGGAACTGCAGCTGTGACAAACCAAGACAGTTCCTGTTTGCAGGACCATGGATTTCATGGCCTGCCATGTGTGCAGCAAATTCCTATGATAGGAAATAGGTACAGAGTGGCTGCCGCTGGAATCCTAGAACTTTACAGAAGCAAGACTACATCGTCATTTTTCTGATGGCAGATATCGCATGCCAGGAACCTGCACACATTGTCACTTAACTGTCAGGGGGCTTTCCCCAGTGGAGGTCATCTCCTACCACATTCCATTTTTCATTGAAAAAGCCAGTTTTCTGGTCACTACTCAGCTGGCTTCATGGCTACAGTGGACTCCATAAACTACTCTTGCTCTGTGGTCTGAAGCGTGCAATCTCTCACCAGCATTCCCTTCCTGCTAGCCACCGGCTACTCAATCTATTATCTGCCTTTCTCTCTGCTGACTCTGAAGGCTGGGGCTGCAGGGTTGTGTCCTTTGGGGACTCCCCTCCCCTTTCCCCCATAGTGAGGGGCAGGAGACTTGGAATACATGAGCAGCAGCTAATGGGACAGGTCCCATCGCTGTGTTTTTACTTCAGAAGACAGTTGGTGTTGCTGGTGGAGATGGGAAGACTGAAGTTAGGGATTTGTGTTGCAGGACATTGTTCTTCAGGAAATAATATGAAGTTCCATCCACCTGAAAAGTATGATCATACAGTCAGTCTCAAGACAAAGAGAGAGAGACAAAGACAGAGACAGAGACAGACAGACAGACAGACAGAACATGGTGCATCTCAGAGGACAACTTGCAGGAGGGGTCTCCTCTTTCAACTATGGGTTTGGAGAATGAACTCAGGTTTCAGAAATGTAAACTGCACTTTACACACTAAACCATCTCATCTGCTCTAAACCTAGTTTGTGTGTGTGTTGGTGTGAACCGACTCTCATGTACACCAGGGAGACCCCATGTTCTCCAGGGACCAAGTGCTGTGACTGCAGGTGTGCTCCACTGTGATTCTGTTTATCAAACCTAGGCCAGGGACAGTCAGGCAAGCACTCTAGCAATAGGACTACATTTCCAGCCTTTAAATTCTCTAAGTGACCATCTCAATTGCTAAGAAGAATATAAGTTACTATGTGGCTGGAGCCTTCTGGCAAA
>CABHPP010122409.1:0-10332 GCA_902168425.1 Peromyscus attwateri | reverse complement strand
GATGCTGGAGATGCAGCAGCACCCATGATGATGCTGGAGATGCAGCAGCACCCATGATGATGCTGGAGATGCAGCAGCACACATGATGATGCTGGAGATGCAGCACCACACACGATGATGCTGGAGATGCAGCGCCACACATACAGTGTCTTTAAAAAGGATCACACAGGAGCCACCTGCGTGCTCCACTCTCAGCATGCCTCCTGCTTCACCCAACTTCCAGAGTGGATAGAGTCCATGAGGCTGAAGAGAAAGCACAAACTGGATTGGCACGAACATCAACTTTCCCTAGACCCCAGGGACCAGCACAAATCTGGTTTTTATGCAGGAGACCACATTCCCCCTTCTCAGAAAGTTTTGTTGCAGAACAGAAACAAGAAGTAAATCTCCCAAGTCTCTTCCCTAGGGAAAGAGTCAACAGGTCTAACCCTCTGCAATGGGAACACTAACTGGATTCAACTTCTGCCACTTGAATTGCCTCCCCCCAACACAGCCACAGCTCTTCCTCTGCAGAGTATTCGTATCAATAGAAAACCCAGTGGTGTGTGACCCAAGCTCCCATATAGAACATCAAGGCTGAGCTTGCAGATTTGACACGACTTGCCTTTGGAGAATGAGGACATTGAGCCCAGCTCCCACTCTGAGCGATGTGGCTTTTAGTACAGAAGAGAAGGGCAGCATTTATCTCTACCACCAATGAATTTAACAGATCTGGAAAGAAAGCCTCTTCAAAACCACAGTGGTAACCAAAGCCAGGAGCAAGGTCATTGGTCTATGTCTAGAGTCTGTGGGCCTGCTCTGTAGAGAAACCACATACCAGGAACACAGATAGAATTTTAGAGTTTTGCGAGGCAAAGACTGCATTCTGGGAATTTTTAGTTTTAGTAAATATGTCTAAATAATTCAGACTGACCTCTCACCAAGAAACTAGAAAGCAGAGCAAAGCATCATTAAAGAGCCTGCGGCCATCGGAGAACTAATAAGAAGGTGCTCTAATTTTGTTTCTGGTGCTTCAACATCCCAACAAAACAAGACGAGGAAGGGTTTGTTTGGCTTAGGATTCCAGGTTAGAGTCCATTCAGGCAAGTCCAGGAGCCTGAGTCATAAAGGAAGAGTAAAATATGGGAATAAGAAAAAAGGTACAGAGAGATAGGATAACCAAAGTATCTGGAGCTTCTAAATTAACCAATTAATTTTAATTTTAAAATGATTTTTATTCATGTGTATGTGTGTGTACCTGTTTATCTATATGTATATCATATATATGCAGGTTCTCATGGAGGCTGGAAGAGGGCATCAGATCCCCTGGAACTGGAGTTTATAGGGACTTGTGAGTGGCCTGATGTGGGTGCTGGAAACCAAATCCATGTTCTCTGGAAGAGCAGCAAGTACTCTTACCTGCCATGGCATTTCACCAGCCCCATCTATCTATCTATCTATCTATCTATCTATCTATCTATCTATCTATCTATTTTTGAGATGTGGTCTCACTTGGTAGACCAGGCTGGCTTTGGACTCAGCAGGTAACCTAGGCTAACCTCAAACTCACAGCAGTACTCCTAATTCAGTAACTCAACTGCTGGGATATTGACAAGAACGGCCATGTCCAGCTAAACGTTTGACACATTTCTTCTGTAAAAGGATAAATGAATGAATATCTCAAGCCAGAGCTAAGCCTCTGAGTTTCCAGATGTTTAAACAGATTTTAAAAAGACCTTAAACTTAATTATCCCCTAAAGACATACTATCTCCTTGAAAACTTGAGTCCCTGTCATGGTTGAAAAACTCCCCAAATACAAATATCTTGCAGTAGATTGGTGTTCTCAGCTGCAGCCACACCACCTGTGCAAGCACAGCTAAGACATGCTGAAGCATGTGGCCTCTCCAATGGGATGCGAACGCCTGGCCCTGGATTCTAACTGATGGATGCCATTTCTGAGAGGGTAGGCTATTGATTTTATTAGGTGTGTGAGCCACAGGCTGGGAGAAGGGATTACACTGTATTTCAGCAAGGCACTTTTTTCCCATAATAGTAAGCTTTTTAGAACTTCCTTTTTTCTATTGATTTTCCAGGTTCTTAGATTTTTCTTTTTCTTTTTGGTTTTTCAAGACAGAGTTTCTCTGTAGTCTTGGCTGTCCTGGAACTTACAGAGATCCACCTGCCTCTGTCTCCTGAGTGCTGGGATTAAAGGCAGGTGCCACCACAGCCTGGCTCTCCTTTCTTTCTTTCTTTTTTCTTTTTTCCTTCTTTCTTTCTTTCTTTCTTTCTTTCTTTCTTTCTTTCTTTCTTTCTTTCTCTCTTTTTTTTTCTCTCTCTCTTTCTTTTTTTTTTTTTTTTTTTTTTGGTAGATTTTTCTTAAAAATACCCTGGTTAGAGTTGGAGAGGTGGCTCAGGGGTTAAGAGCACTGGCTACTCTTGCAGCTGACCTGGGTTCAGTTCTCAGCACCCACAAGTAGCTCACAACAGCCTGTAACTCCAGTTCCAGATGATCCGACACCCTCTTCTGGCCTCCTCGGGTATTGCATGCACATGGTGCATATACATACACATGAAAACACTCATACACATAAAATAAAAATAAATCTTAAAAGGAAAACCTCATTGGAGCTCTGTGAGATAGGTTAGTGGGTAAAGGTGTTATCAGCAAGGCTGATGACTTGAGTTTGATCTTTGGAATCTACACAGCAAAGGGAGAGAACCAAGTCCCAAAAATTGTTCCCTGGCCTGTACACCCCCCCATACACATATGCACATAAACAAACAAATAAATAAATAAATAAATAAATAAATAAATAAGTAAGTAAGTAAATAAATAAATAATAAATAAATAAATAAATGTAACAATAAATTTAAAAATAACATGCATTGAATGAAAGCTACAAATAAACATGTGTGTATACACACAGAAAATTTATTTCTTCCAGAATGATCCTAATTCAAATTTTGATGAGGGGTTAATAGATTTTTATGTGAGCTACAGAACACAGAATAACACTGGACCACTTAATGGAAGTGGTAGTGATTTTTCTTCATTAAAATGGGTTTCTACCTCACAGAGAAGCATGGCACTTACTTCTCAGCCTGGGAATCCTCTAGACTCATCAAATGCCCCAGCATGGAGAAGGAGCTGGTTTAAAATGGTTGTGATGCTTGGTAGGAAAGAAAATCCTTCAAGGAAGGTCAGGGTGTTGCCCTTGAGAACATTGGATCATCACTTGTCACACAGAGAAGCAAGGGATGGAGTGGGAGTCATTTCTGTTCGTGGTTACACTGAACAGAAACCCACTGACAAAGCTTCCTCTCTAGTCCCCAGCCTTGACTGTTGATGTTAGGGACAGAGCACATGATGGAGGCCCAGTATGCGGAAGATGGAGGCTGGCCAGGCATACCAGGCAAAGGGATGGTTACTGCCTGGGTGAAGGATCCTCACGGTGAAGGGAAACTGGCCTTTCACTCCTGCTGAGGCTAATTTCCGATTTTCTGTGAGATCTTCCCTTGGCATCTCAGGCTTTTCCATCACCCATGCTGCCTGTTTCTTGAATTCCTTTTAAATAATTGGAGTGATTCCATTGGACTTTGATTGATGTAGTTTGGGGTCAGGAGTTACAGACTACAGGGAATGTCGTTTTAAAGTGGGCTTCTAGGACAGAGTTGTCATCAGTTTGAGCACGGTTTCAGAGGTGTCTCAGTCAAGAGGTAAAAAGTGGAATGCCACCCTCTTGGTACACTCTCCTTTCCCCACAGTAAAAGTGCAGACTCGCTGCCCTTCCATAGTAACTGCAGCCCAGGCAGGCCTGGCTTCCCTAGTGAGGCCATGCCACAACTCCCCAGGCAGGCCTGGCTTCCCTGGTGAGGCCATGCCACAGCTCAAGCTGATGGTGCACACACGGATGTGTGGCTTCAAGGAGCCACCCTTGAAGAGACGGCTCTTCCTTCCCCTTTCCTTCATCCTGTGCTTGGAATATGGAGCTCCCACAGATTCTCAGGTTATTCCTTGGGATCACAGAGGAGGCTCTTTAAGGAGCCTTGTCTCTGATAAGGAGTGTCCTCACAGCCCAGAGACTGATGAGCCACCAGTGGAAGCCAGGCACTCTTGCGCATAATCAGGATCCAGTACTCCAGCCGGAGAGCACATGAAGGCCTGGGATAAAGAATATAATTCATGTGTTTATGATTATTATACCTCCCCATCGGATCCTTTTATCATTACTTAATGGCCTTCTTTGTCTCTAGAACAATTTTGGATTATAGTCATTTTTTTTTTTCAGATAGTCTCACTATGTTACCCAGGCTGGCCTTGAACTTGCATCGGCCTCTTGAGTGCTGGAAGCCTGGGTCAGGGGTGGCTTCACAAAGCACGTATTTGAGAAATTGAACCTTTAACCTCAGCTGATTGCATGTCACCAAAAAGTGACTCCAAGAAGGCCACACAGCGTCCTGACCTTGAGGACACTGACAGTGGACCCTTCTTGAGTTTCACTGACCACAGTTGCTCCCCTTCACTCCCAAACTGGGGCTTTCCTCAACACCTTAAACTTAGCAGCCAAGATGCTAACCCAGGAATCCAATTTCTTGTGCAAGCTCCTTCAAGAGGCCTGTCTTTGCTGAGACTTCCCCAGCCCCAGCGTAAGCTGCTGAGCCACCCACACTCATCCCCAAGCCTTCCCAACCACAGCAATATAATCTATGCTGGAAGCTGGCTCTGTCATAACTTCCGCTAAGCTTGCTGATGAGCCGTGAATCTGCTCACTACCTATGTTCTTTCGGCTTTAATTTGAAGTAAAAAAAAAAAAATACCCCTGCATAGATTACAAGGTCCTGGAGAGGAGTCTTCCTGTCTCCTTCCCGAGACATGCACACGTACCCACGGGTGTTCTGCATGAGACAGTGTGATGGCTAGCCTTCACTGTCAACCTGATGGGGTTTAGAATCACCATGGAAACACCTCTGGGCATGTCTGTGAGGGAGTGCTAGATTAGGTTAGAAGACCCACCCTAAATATGGGCTGGGGTCCTGGACTGAATAAAAATAAGAAAGTGAGCTGAGCACCAGCTTTCACCTCTCTGCTCTCTGAGTGCAGACTTAGTGTGACCCGCTGCCCCACGCTCCGCCGCCGCCACGCTTCTCCCACCATAATGGACTACAGCCTGCAACTGTGAGTCAGAAGTAATCCTTCCTTCTTCCAGTTGCTTTGTCAGGAGTTTGACACAGTCGAAGAGAGCAGTGGCCAGCCACAGGCATGAAGCCTGGAGTCTGGGTGTGACTGTCTCCCGTGCTCAGCCATGGGCAAAGCAGTGACCCACTCCGGCCTTGCTAGGGATACGTTGTGGTGCTTGGGGTGAAATCTCATTGGCTAGATCCTATGCATCTAAACTGTCCATGAATCCTCCTCTTCCCCTTCAGCCCACAGACTCCACCTCTCCCTCTCACCTCAGGCCACCCCAGTGCATCCAGGTTCCGTGTTCCTAGGGTCCTGTGGTCCCCGTTTATTCTTTCCTGTTACCACCCTCAGAAGCTTGAGCTTTCCCAGGTGACCTACCCTGAGCCCTCCAAAGCTTGTGGATGTTGTCATCTGTTCTGTCTGACTAATCTCCCTTTGCTCTTAAGAATTGAGGGACTTTCGTTTTTTATCATTTAAAGCTCATTTTAACTAGGTTCATGGGGCTTTGCTTGGACTCAGCCTGCTGTGCCATTCTGGGTCAGCCTTTTCAGATTTTCTTCTATTTGTTATTTTGAGAGTCTGAGGTGGGCAACAGAAAAGACATGATGTTTAAAGTTCTGTCCTCAAACAGCCCTGGAGAGAACAGAAAAAGAGAATCTGGAATGGGGAGAAGCAGGCCGCTTTCCACTGCGGCCCTGCCCAGGCTGGCATCTTTCCCTGGTGCTGAGGAGACTGCCAAGACCGGCGGTGGCCCACTTCCTGGTGTTGGGAACCAGCCTAAATCTGGACACTACCCCTCCCCACAGCCTGCAAGTGTGGGACCTTCCGCCACTGGGAACTTTCGTGTTTCAGTCAGTCTGTGAAAGGGGCTTTGTTAAATTGTGCAGTGAGTATTGTTGATGTCGTCTTCCCGTTATCTACATATTTTTAATATTTTTTTTAAGAAGAGAGATCATCTGCCAGTTCTTGGTGTGTGTGTGTGTGTGTGTGTGTGTGTGTGTGTGTGTGTGTGTGTGTGAGAGAGAGAGAGAGAGAGAGAGAGAGAGAGAGAGAGAGAGAGAGAGACAGAGAGACAGAGAGAGAGACAGAGACAGAGAGACAGAGAGACAGAGACAGAGACAGAGTCAGAGAGACAGAGAGAGAGACAGAGAGAGAGAGAGACAGAGAACACAGCAGAGTGCTTTGACTCTGCCTCAGTCCACTGTCCAGACTACAATGTTTCTTAAACATATAATCCTATTTTCAGTTCAATTAGTTCTACTTTCTCCCTTCCTTTCATTTCTCTTGTCTCTCCCTTCTTCCTCCCCGCTCCTCCCTCTCCTCTCCTTTATTTTATTTTTTTCAATGCTAGGAACTAAACTCAGAGTCTCACACAGGCTAGACAAAGGTTCCTGTGATCAAGTCCAACCAGCCAGAGTTTTCTTTTTGCAGTGTTAAGTCCAAGCACGACCGCCAGGGGTGCAGGAACTGTATCACAAAGGGTCCCCCAGAGGGCGCCACTGGGGTATTTACAACATTTAATGCAGCAAGTGGATGTTTTTCTTATAAGTTTTAGAAAACCTTACAAACCAGCAGACATTTAAAATTTCTATATTGATGATCAAATTCAATCAAAGAAAAAAAGGAGGGGGCACCTACTAAATGCCTGGATAGCTTGTCTATTTCAACATGCAACCAATTCATCCATCAATTTAACAAATATTAAGCGCCTACTGAACGCTTCCTAAATGCTCTCATTGTCTGAATTCATTCGGGTATCTCACATGTGGCCCTAGGATGGTTTAGAATCGCTGGCTAAAGAGAGCAGGACCCGTTCTTGTTAGGAAAGAAACCAACAGAGTTTGAAGCAAGCCTGGGAAGAGGGCTCATCTACACAAGCAGCTTTAGATGAAATTCCACATTTTTCACTCAGATTCCATTGGATAAAAATTTGAGGTTAACCCCCACTTACTTTAAGGAAATGCATTCTTTTTTTAGCTGTTCCAGCTGACATTCATATTGGCACCATTCTGCCCCCAGTTCTAGAAGGGACGAATAAGAAATTCCCTCACTGCATGGCAATACTGGAACAAGCTGGCCACTCCTCCCTCAAAGTACCCATCCCTGTGATGTGCTAGATAAATGACATCTAGCAATGTCAAGTTCCAGCATCTCCCTTTCATATGAAGCCTTATGCAGAGGACAAAAGGACAAATCATGCTGAGGGACGGAAATGGGGAATCCGGACACTGTTGGACTTGCTGACTGTTTACCAGATCAAGGCGGTCTGAGCACATTGCACATAAGGCCAAGGAGTCCACTGCACCCAAAAGGGAAGTGTGCTTGGAGCTGGAGCATGTGTTTATCTTTGTCATGACAGTGGTGGGACCACGGCGGCAGTGACGCCTGTGCATGGTCCATCCTTTCTATCAACGGGAAAAGGTGTTGCATACTCAGTCCCGGGACAAATACAACTGCAGGTGTGTGTGTGGGGGGAGATGAGGGAGAGAGATGGGGCTGGAAGATGGGGGAGAGAAAGGATGTGAGGGGGAGAGGGAGAGAGGGGGAGATGGGAAAGAGAGGAGAGGGGAAGAGGGAGAGGAGGAGAAAGGGGGAAGTCGGGGTAGAGAGAGAAGATGGGAGATAGAGGGAGAGAGAAAGAGGGGATGGAGCAGAGTGGGGGAGAGGGGGAGAGGGCGGGGAGAGATTACAGATGGGGGCAAAGGAAGTAGGGAAAATAGGAGAGGAGAGAGAAGGGGAAGAGAGGCTTGGCTTGGATGCTAGACAGAGTAAATGGCTGTGAATGGTGGATAGATGGATGGGTGGAAGGACGGATGGACAGAGGGATGGATGGGTGGAAGGACGGATGGACAGAAGAATAGATGGATGGAAGGATGGACAGATGGGTGGATGAGTGGAAACTGATGGCAGAGACGTAGGAGGAGTTGTCACAAAGAAGGTCACATTTGGAGGCCATGTGCAGGCCTGAAGACAGCCGCAGGTGCCCACAGTGGACACTGCTCCTTGTCATTGGGGAACCCATTCTGGCTTTGACTACCTGGCTGTTTTATGTATGACTTAGATAGGAAAAATATTTGAGTGTGGTTTCTACTTCAGAGAAATCTTTCAAGCATGGATACTACTTAAAACCACACCAAGACATCTCTGAACCATTTCAGAAGGTACACGATCACACCGTCAAACGCCATCAACTACTGCTGATTCCAGAAGTTCTGAGAGAGCCCTTTCAGTCCACACAAACAAAGCTCAGCACAGTTCCTAGTAAAAGCTACATTTTTCTTTGATCCCACGAGAAATCTCATTTCTCATGTCTGTAAGTTCTCGTTTGATGTCTCAGGGTGAGGGAGCACCCAGAGTCAAGATTTATTTTTGATCATCTCATCTCTAGAAAGAAGCTGATCTCTAGAGAAACATGGGCTGGAAGTGCCTGAATTTAGCACCCTTGATTTATCAGCGGCAAACAGCAGAACCTATGTCCTTCAGGAGAAAGGGGCTCAGGTACAAATTAGAGTTTGGTTTTTGGAGCCCCCCAAACTCTAATATAAAACTCCAGGAGAGGCGCGAGAACACTGAGTAGCTGATTTGCCTAAAGGAATTATTGTTCAGTTTTGAAGAAAAGATTTCTCTTTCAATTAATGAGGATAAATTTTAAAACATTTTCATTTCCCATTCAAAATTAAATTTAATGGTTTAATTTGTATTTACAAATATTAGAATTTTTCTCAAGAATTATTATATAATACTTTATTGGGAAACAATTTTGATTAAGGTTTAGAATGCATTTTAAGTATGGCTCTCCACATATGTATGTTTCTATATGTACAAGGCCTTCAGGACCTCAGAAGACCTCTCTATGCTCATGTATGCTAACTCCTTCCCTGTTCATGCCCGCCGTGTGTGTGTGTGTGTGTGTGTGTGTGTGTGTGTGTGTGTGTGTGTGTGTAAGCCAGACAACTTCTGGTTTCAGTCTTGTCTCCCAACTTGTTTGAGGCAGGGTCTCTCTGTTGTATACTCCAGTTTATCCCAGGCTAGCTGACCTACTAACTTCTGGGGACTGTCCTGTCTCCATCTCTCATCTCACCAAAGGGACGCTGGAATAACAGATGCATCTTACTGTGTCTGGCTCTTGTGAGTTCTAGTGATCCAAATTCGCGTCCTCACGGTTCTGCACTGAGCTCTTTATCTACTAAGCCTCCTCCCAAGCCCCAACACCCAAATTTCATGGCTGTTAGATTTTCTCAAAAATGGAATAATTTGGGATATGCTGATTTTATGCCTGGTTTCTTTGGCTCAGTATCATTGTTTCATCTGTCCTCATCACTCAATGTTATTTTATTGTGTGACTATTCTGAATTTAAACCACCTTTCTCTTGTTTGTTGGGAGATGTCTGAGTCTGTTTATCTTACATTCTTCCCTAGGAGAAGAATTGATGACGTCTCTGGTTATAGCCAGTGTCTGTCATGGTCATCACCCTGGTAACTTTAATGGTATCTTACTATGGTTATACTTGCTGTTGCCCTGAACACTACTGATGTTATATCTCTTTGCCATGCTTGGTTTGTTTTAGGAGAAACTAAGAACATATCTTATTTCTTACTCCCATCTTGATGTTAGAATTATTTAAATAAATAATACAAGAAATCAATGTATACATCTCTAATAATGCTCATGGAGCTCTTGGGGAAAAGATATAATATCCTGGGATAATATTCCATTAATTATACTGCCTAGAATTCCTAAGGTGTGTTGGTGGCTACCTCACAGTACTAAATGACTAGACATGGAGGGCATATTGTATTGTGATGGACAGACACTCTACATGTATGAGGGAACAGGCAGACAAAGAACATATATTACAGATGTTTAAAACTATTAAAAATATTTCCAATTCCAGTCATGATGGAATGCCAAGTATGAGCAGCTCTAAAACATACAAAAATCTTATGAAATATATATAAAAAAGTCAAGACTGTGGACCAGACAGTGCAGATCTGCTATCCTTGAGAAAAAGGAAACCCACAAGATGTGAGAATAGCAATATTCCCTGATAGCAACAGCGCCAGGCTCCTCAATATCCACCCTTGCTGGATGCCCACCCTACAGATTTCAGATGATTGGCCAGCCGCATGAATACATGAACCAATTACTAGAAATCTCTTCCCATCCACA
>CABHPP010122408.1:0-23061 GCA_902168425.1 Peromyscus attwateri | reverse complement strand
TCTCTGTGAGTTCGAGGCCAGCCTGGGCTACAGAGTGAGTTCCAGGAAAGGCACAAAGCTACACAGAGAAACCTTGTCTCAAAAAAAAAAAAAAGCATTAAGTTTTTGTACAGCCTTATCCTCAGAGTAGAACAGCTGTCATCTTCATAAGACCAGCTATGTCTGCTTGCAAAAGATCATCATCGCTAGGCTTGCTGGCTGTTGACATTTCATCATATACAAGGGGGCCTGGACACCTGCATATCCAGCCACTCCTCATCGGTTATATGCGATTCTTCCCTGATCGGATTGGCCTTGAGATCTAGGGTGGGATAGAGTATATAGATTGGGGAGGACTGGGCAAAAGGAATTCCATCTGTGCA
This sequence comes from Peromyscus attwateri, assembly GCA_902168425.1. Taxonomy (NCBI): domain Eukaryota; kingdom Metazoa; phylum Chordata; class Mammalia; order Rodentia; family Cricetidae; genus Peromyscus; species Peromyscus attwateri. Next base: position 22,699 of record CABHPP010122408.1, on the reverse strand, counting down.
GCCATAGGGAGGCCATCTTCCATGCTGGGTACAGACCTTCCAGAATGGCTGCTTTAGGATCACCCTCACTCCTGCCTGTAACCCCTTACCCAAGCTCTGTAAGCAAGCCTAATAAAGTCACTGGTTCTCCGTGGTGAAGTTGGGCAGAATCCAGCTTTGGTTTGTCACTGGGACCTTAGGAGGGTTAGATGTTGCCCAGTCACCCTTTCCTACCACCAGTGGGAGGAAACCTTTGCACAAAGGGGGTTATTTATCAAAACATGGGCAGTTTGCAGCTTACACCATTGAAGAGTGATACCTTCTCTCTCTCCCTCCATTAACTACCAATAGTCCCTCAGGGAGCAGTGGGAATTGGCAAGCCCCTGGCCATTCATGATGGGCACAGCCTTGTGCAGATAGTCGCAGCTGCTATGAGTTTGTGCACACAGCAGTCACGAGTCCTGTCTGCAAAGCAGCTTTCTGCAGCATCCCTCCCCATCCTCTGGTTCTTACACTCCTGCTGCCCTCCCTGCAGCACTTCTTGAACATTGGAGGGGATGATATTTAGGGCTGAGCATTCAGAGGTAATTTATTGTCCGCACTTGGGCCAATTATGAGTCTCAGGTAACTACTATTCACTAATAGATAAATGAGGCTTCTTGGGTCAAGGCAAAGTGAGAACAGCCCTAATCTATGGGCATAGACAAAGAAATGTTTAGAAGGAAGTTTGACAGTCACATGTCCATACAACCCCAGGGCCTATGATCTCCCCAGCCACAGGCTTTTTTTTTTTTTTTTTTTTTTGGAAACAGGGTCTCACTATGTAGCTCTGGCTGTCCTTGAACTCACTATGTAGACAAGGCTGGCCTTGAACTGAAACTCAGAGACACACCTGCCTCTCCCTCCCCAGTGCTGAAATCAAAGGTAGGCACTACCATGCCAGCTTCAGCCACAGGCTTTAAATCAATTTATAGTACCAGATGTGAATTCCTTCCCATGGGGTAGGTCTCAATTCCAGTCAGAAAGTAGTTGGTCATTCCTCCAACAGATTTGCCACAATTGTACTGGTGGGCACATCTAGTCTGCTCAACGAATAATGGAGTGTTCAGGATCCATGGCTGAGTGAGAACACTCCTGACTATTCTCCCAAAGTAGCCTGCATAGCACTTCCTGTTGATAAGAGAACTAGCCAGCATGGGAGAAGCATCCACACCATTCCAGCTTTATTTCTCCCGATCCTGGTTGTGTCTTCAACAATAGATTCCCCCCCCCCCCCCGACAGAGTTTCTCCGTGTAGTTTTTGGTTCCTGTCCTGGATCTCACTCGGTAGCCCAGGCTGGCCTCGAACTTACAGAGATCCGCCTGGTTCTGCCTCCCGAGTGCTGGGATTAAAGGCTTGCGCCACTGCTGCCCAACAATAGGTCCTTACCATATAGTTCTGGTGGGTACTCGACTGCAGTTGCAACTACCTGTATTATTTGGAGGATCTGGGGGTGGGTAGACATTAATGTTTTGGAGATTGGTTCTTGCTCACATTTGCATTGGAAAGAGAGATTCTTCTAAATACTGTGTGTACTGGCTGGTTTTGTGTGTCAACTTGACATAAGCTAGAGTCATCAGAGGGGATGGAGCTTCAGTTGAGGAAATGCCTCCATGAGATCCAGCTGCAAGGCATTTTCTCATTTAGTGATTAATAGGGGAGGGTGTAGCCGTAAGTTTCTCTGGTCTCAGCCCCATGGTCCCGTGTTTCTCCAGTCCTGCAGCCACTTATAAAATAATTACATAGAGGCTCGTATTAATTACCAATTTTATGGCCTAATGGCTCAGGCTTCTTGCTAGCTAGCTCTTACAATTTAACTCAACCCTTTCTATTAATCTGTATGTTGCCACATGGCAGTGACATTACCAGTCTGCTGGCATCTTGTTGCTCCTTGGGCGGCAGGCTGGCGTCTCTCCCCACTGCACCCTTCTTCCCTCTGTATCTCTGCTTGAATTTCCAGAATGGCTCTAAGCTTTCTTGCCATAGGCCAAAGCAGCTTTATTTATTATCCAATGGGAGCCATACATATTCACAGCATACAGAAAGACATCCCACAGCAGGAGGGCCCAGCCCATGGTGCATGGTACCATCCCTGGGCTGGTGGTCCTGGGTTCTATAAAAAAGTGGGCTGAGCAAGCCAGAGCAAGCCAGCTGGTAAGCACCACCCCTCTATGGCTTCTGCATCAGCTCCTGCCTCTAGGTTCCAGCCCTGCTTGAGTTCCTGTTCTGACTTCCTTAGATTATGAACAGTGGTGTGGAAGTATAAGCTAAATAAACCCTTTTCTCCCCAAATTGCTTTTTGGTCATGGTGTTTCGTTGCAGCAATAGAGACCCTAACTAAGACACTATGGGAAGGATGAACATGGGGGCATATGAATTGTAGATGTAACCGACCGCCTTATTAAATAAGAAACACAGAGCCAATGTAAAGGTGAAAGCCCAAGAGGTCAGAGCCGAAGCTTACCCGCTTTCCGCTAGCTAGCTTCTTCCGCCAAGAGAGCTCTCCGAAAAGGGAGCTACTTCCTGTGCGTCTGATTTATAAAGAGTTCTGGTTCTTCCTTCTCATTGGTTATAAACACAACTACGTGGCTGTCTCGTCACTGCCTCTCTGTCCAGACCTCCCACGTTTTCTATGGTTGGTATTGAGATCAAGGGCGTGTGTCACCAATGCTAGCTGTATCCTTGAACACACAGAGATCTACCTAGCTCTGCTTACCAAGTGCTGGGATTAAAGGCGTGCACCACCACCGCCCTGGCTTTCGCTATGGCTTGCTAATAGCTCTGACCCCTAAGCAACTTTATTTATTAACATACAAATAAAATCACATTTCAGTACAAATAGAATACCACTATAATGAATAAGTGGAGAGAAATAAATTAGTAGAAGGCACCTTGTAAAATTAAGATGTTGCAGGCCTAAACTGAAATACTTAAAATGTAAAATTATCAGCTGCCTCGCTGGGCATAATTAAGCACACCTATAATCCTGTCTGTCTGTCTATCTATCTTCCCCCAACTCCCATGTGCCATGAGGTAAGAACCTGTTCTGCTGCTGCTATGCTCTGCCAAGAGCATGGAACCAAACAGCTGTGGACTGAACCCTCTGAAAATATAACCCCACGTCTTCCCATCCTTAAGTTGTTTCTGTGAAGTATTCTCACAGCAATGAGAAAAGTAACTACTGGGGTATTATGGTGGTTTGAATGAGACTGAGCCTCATAGGCTTATAGGTTTGAATACTTGAGCCTCGGTTGGTAGAACTGTTTGGGAAGGATTAGGGGGTGTGGCCTTGTGGGCGGAGCTGTGTCTCTGTCTCGTTGTTGTGCCTCAAGATGTAAGCTCTCTACTCTTTCAGTGTCAGGTCTGCTGCTGTGCTCCCTCCAGAGCTTGGGGTATATTCAGTGGTTAGAGAGTATCCTTAGCATGTATCCTTAGGACTCTGTGTTCAGTCTCCAACAACATATACACAAGTAAAAAAGCCAGAGCTTGGGGTATATTCAGTGGTAGAGAGTATCCTTAGCATGTACAGGGACTCTGTGTTCAGTTACCAACAACACACACACAAGTAAGAAGCCAGCATATGTCCCACACTTACAGCACAACATTCTTTACTGCGTAATGTTTTCAGGGCTATTGACATATATCAGAATTCCATATATGTGCAGCTTACCACGTTATTCATATCTCTATAAGACTATAAACAAATGACGCCTGGCATGAATAACGTGTGTGTGTGTGTGTGTGTGTGTGTGTGTGTGTGTGTGTGTTCAAATGCTACATACATGTCGGTACCTCGAGAGTCTAGAAGAAGATGTAGGAGCCACCTGACAGGGGTGCTGGAAACTGAACTCAGGTCCTCTGAAAGAGCAGCAAGTGCTCTTAACCACTTAACCATTCCTCCAGCTTGAAATATTTTCATAACTTTGACATTGTATATTTGACAAGCAAACTTGGTGAGAAGTCAATCTTAGGTCCATATGACACACCCCTGGGGCCCACAGCAGTCAAGGCCACAGAGCCTGCCATGTTTACTGATATTTTATTTAGTGAGAAGGATTTTTTTTTCTCACCTTCGAATTTGGCAAAGTACATTCCTTTGAGTAAAAATAGAGCGTGAGTTTGTAAGGCAGGGTTTAATTCCTCCTGACTCAGCCCGAGGAGTGGATGATTTTCTTATTTTAACATCTCATGCTGAACTTGCTCACACCTGCCCCTATCTGGGATGACAGCAGCTCCAGCCCCCACAGTTCCCACCCACCATGCCTCCCCTCCCTCAGCACCCTTTCCCACACACACAGCCTGGGGCAGAACTGCCTGCAGGAGAGGTGCATCCCCCAAATCAGAATCTCCTCTGTATAGCTCCCGTCAGTTTCTGCCGTGGCTCAAGGATGTTCCCATCCTCCTCATTGTCCAAATACCATGTAATTACATGTGGAAGAACTCTAAATTAATTCTTTTTGTTTTTTTTTTTTTTTTTTTTTTTTTTTTGAAGCAGAGCCTTGCTATGTAGCCCTTACTGGCATGGTACTCTATGTTTAGCTCAGGCTGGCCTCAAATTTATAGCAATCCTCCTGAGTCTCCCAAGGGCTGGGAGTAAAGGCACTACCATATCTCACTTCAAAGTCAAATATATATAAAATATATATAAACACATATATTTTATATGTATGTTATTTGTATATTATATATATATATATATATATATTTATATATTTAACAGACAAGGTCTCAAGTAGCCCAGCTTGGTCTTGAACTGGCTATGTGGCTGAGAATGATCTTGAACTCCTGATCCTACTTCCTCCTTTGGAGTTCTGGATCACAAGTATGTACTGCCATGACCAGCCAGCCATATTTTCTGTTTGTTTTTGAACAGTCTCTTACTCTAGCTCAAGCTGGTCTTTAAATCTTGGCGTTACCTCAGCCTCCTGGGCGATGAGACTGCAGCTATGGACCACCATGCTCAGCAATTCTTCGGATTTTGAACAACTGTTCCTCCTACCTTCTTTGGCTGCCATCTCACAGCGGCACTTTGGATTTCCAAGCTTCCTTGGCACCAGAGAAGGGGAACTGAGATCCATATGGTCCTAAGAGAGACTGCAGAAGGAACAATGTATCTCCTCAGCGCTACCGCATAAGAACAATGTATCTCCTCAGAGCTACCGCATACCTTGTCAAGTGCCAGTGGGTCTGGGGTCTGATTCAGTCTCTTCCATCCCAGGCTTGGAGCTCTGTATCCTACATCTTCCCTGAACACTGGTTTGTACAGTCTAGGAGCTAGTGAAGGATCCAGGGATCTCCTTAGATCTATGGGACCAGAGTATATTTGCCTGCATCCAAGTGAAAGCCTGATGTGTTCTTCGGACAGTGCCTCCGGGACCACACCCAGCTGACCACTGTAGCCAGCCTGGGAAGTCCTGACCTAGGTCCACTTGTCCAGTGTTCTAGAAGATATTGCTGTGCACCCAAAAGCTCAGCACAGAGCCAGAGACAGACAAGATGCCCGTCACTGCCTACCCATACATCTGTTGGAAAGCATCACCAGGACGAAGCAGCTTTAATCTGTCCCACGGGAGAAGGATGAAATGATGCAGTCTTAGTCCTACCAGGCAAGAATAAACACACTACCACAATTTTGAGCCAAAATTGAAGCAAGCATTATTAAATACTGTCTGAGGGATGCTGGCCAGGTCCATACCCAGGATTCCCAGAGTATGGCAGCAAATTACATTAGTCAGGGGCTTATAAAGGCAAAACTCACAAGGCTACATTTGTTCTGCTTTCATCCAATCAGGGGCAAGCATACATCCTGACATACTTCCTGCCTACATACCTCCTACCTACCTGTGATCAACACATCCTGTGCAGTTGGGTCAACCAAGCTTGTTTACAGAAGCAAAAACTCGTAAGCTTATTATCTTACATGAACAACAGCCTCCAGCATTCTATGAAGTTATCTGTTATTGGGCAAGAGGGGCTTACAGGTTATAAGCATTTTTCTTTTATAGAACTCTTAAGTATAGTAATTTAAACTTAAAACATAACTTTAGCTGTCCCATTAGTTGTTAGAGGAATATCTTCTGGCCTTAAAATGTTACAGCTAGCCGGGCAGCAGTGGCGCACACCTTTAATCCCAGCACTGGGGAGGCAGAGCCAGGCAGATCTCTGTAAATTCAAGGCCAGCCTGGTCCACAGAGCGAGATCCAGGATAGACACCAAAACTACACAGAGAAACCCTGTCTTGAAAAACAAAAAGCAAAAACAAAAAAAAAGTTATGGCCAATGTGGCTTTCTAGAAAATATCATTTTGTGGGCTGGAGAGATGGCTCAGCGGTTAAGAGCACTGGCTGCTCTTCCAGAGGTCCTGAGTTCAATTCCCAGCAACCACATGACGTCTTACAACTATCTGTAATGAGATCTGGTTCCCTCTTCTGGCCTGCAGGCATGCATGCAGGCAGAACACTGTATACATAATAAACAAATAAATCTTTAAAAGGAAACTATCATTTCATCTTGTCTCCCTTCCACTCAGTCAGTGAGTGACAGAGAAGATAATAAGCCATGACCAGAGGCACCAATACTTTCTATCGAGGCGAGGCTCCCACACTCTGGGTCCCTAACTCTTGGTGCCTACAGTGCCCGATTGGTGGACATAAAAATGTTGAGGGGCTGGAGAGATGGCTCAGCAGTTAAGAACACTAGCTGCAGGATCCTCCCACCAGCGCTTCTGTAGATATGAGCAGTCAGCCAAAGCCTTTCAGATGAGTCAAGACTTCAGACAACATTGAGACAAGGTGTTCGTGGTCATTGGTGTAACAGACAGAGAGGTGTAAGCCATGTGATAAGTGGAAGAGCAGGAATAAATAGAGGAAATATTAATTAAGCAGTCTATAAACTATACCATCTGTGAATAAGATTGGCAAATTTTAGTATAATGACTTCCAAGTTGAGAAATGGTTTTTGTATTTAAATAGGTATGCTCATTTCAGCATTCTTCATTAATAAGATTTTTTTTTAACAAACACTTTTTTTGTTTGTTCATTTATTATGTATACATTGTTCTGCCTGCACACCAGAAGAGGGAGCCAGATCTCAGTACAGATGGTTGTGGGCCGCCATGAGGTTGCTGGGAATTGAACTCAGGACCTCTGGAAGAACAGCCAGTGCTTTTAACCTCTGAGCCATCTCTCCAGCCCTAATAAGATGTATTTCAATGTATTATAATAATAATAATAATAATAATAATAAAGAACACTGGTTGCTCTTTCAAATGACCTGGGTCCAATTCCTAGCACCCACATGGCAGTTCACTGTAACTCCAATGCCAGGGGATCTGATGCTCTCTTCTGGCCTCTGTAGGCACTACATACCCATGGTGCACAAACACATTCAGGCAACATGATCATACACAAAAAATAACTACAACCTCAAAAAATGTAATGTTGAAGTGAAGAGGTCACCTTCAGGGGCCAGTGAGATGGCTGAGAGGGTGAAACCATTGCCAGCCTCACAACGAAGTTTGATTTCTGAAACTCACACAAAGAAAGGAGGGGACTGACAGCACGCTGTTGTGGGATATTTGTTCACTGTGTGAAGATGAATTGCTGTGATTGGTTTTAATAAAGAGCTGAATGTCCAATGGCCAGGCAGGAGGTATAGGTGACACTTCCAGGCAGAGAGAGAGGAAGTAGGAGATGAATCTAGGTTCGAGAGAGATGCCAGGAAACACAGAGAGGAAACGCCACATGATAGAACGTAGATTAATACAAATGTATTAATTTAAGTTATAAGAGCCAGTTAGGAACAAGCCCATGCTATAGGCTGAGTTTTCATAATTAATAAGAAGTCTCCGTGTCATTATTTGGGAGCTGGCTGGTGGGACAGTTGTCCTCTGACCTCCACATACATGTGTGCTCCCCTCCCCACATCATGCACACACAGTAACATGGGCCAGCAAGATGGCCCAGCAGGAAAAGCCCACCAAGCCTGTCTCCTGAATTCAATCCACAGGACCTACATGGTGGAAGGAGAAAACCAAGTCTCAAAAGTTGTCCTCTGATCTCCACATGAGCATCATGACACATGTGTACCCACACATATACATGCAAATAAATAGCATACATCTCTAAAAAACCAGAGAGGTCATCTTCACCCTGTCGCCGATGCTTCGGTGGTGTGGCCCCGCCCTCGTAGACAGAGAGGAGGACCCAGTGCTTGGGAAAATCCCCTAGTGAGAAAAACGGATTCTGGTGCCAGATCTTGTAGCACATGTAAGCCACAGCTGGGTGCTCCAAGTTACCAAGGCAACAGAAATCAGTGGAAAGGAACCCCTCCAAATTAACACTGTTTATTTTGAGCAATTCTAAGGTTTTCGTTTTCGGTATAGGCAAAGATAAACACACCCAGACCTTCATTTGTAGTATGTGGATAAGAAATTGCCTGTATGGCTCAAACCAAGGCACAGGATGAATAAATACAGATTCGTTTATTCCTTTAACACATACAACCCAAAGGACTTTGGTTTTTTGTTGTTATTTTTGTTTTTGTTTTCAAGACAGGATTTCTCTGTGTAGCCCTGGCTGTCCTGGAACTCTCTCTGTAGACCAGGTTCCCCTTAACTCACAGGGATCCACCTGCCTCTGTTTCCCAAGGGTTGAGATTGAAAGTGTGTGTGCCCCACCCCCCACCCCTCTACCCACCCCCCATCCCCCTACTCCCGCCCTGGCCACACACACACACACACTTTGTCCATTTTAAGACAGGTTCTTAACTATGTATCCCTAGAGGTCAATAGTCAATTTGTAGCTAAGCTGGCCTTGAACTTTGTGGCAGCCATGCTAGTTCCAGGACAGCCAGGGTCACACAGATAGACTCTGTCTCGAAAAACCAAAACCCAAAACAAAACAACAACAAAAACAAAGAAACAAAAACCATGAACTAGATAATTGTGTATTTAGAACATACATGATAGCAAAATCTTATAATCCTGAGACAAGGAAACTGAGGAAGAAGAATCATGAATTCAAGGCCAGCCTGGGCTACATTGCAAGACCGCTTCTCAAACAAACAAGCATTCTCTGAAAGGAAGGCTCTGTAATTAGCTTGTACTGGCGACCGTCCAACGCCTGAGGGACAGTGGGCAAGTGCTTGTCTGCACTTCATGCCCAACTCAGGAAGGATAGTTTTTTATGTGAAGTAGGTCAGAAAGTTTTCGGAAACTGTCTGTAGAAGTGGAAGTTTAGACCTCCAGAATGCTCAGTTTCTACCTCTGATGTCTATGAAGATGTTTAAGTTTTGTCCTCTGAGGCTTGGGGTGTGGCTTAGAGGCCTAGCCCCGGCTCTGGGTTCGTTTCCCTAACAACACACATTTGAAACTATGCATAAAACAGAACAAGGCAGAGAGGTGCAAACCCCAACATCTTCAAGAACATTTGAGGAACAGATACAACATTTAACTGCATAGGATACTTTAAATGCTTCTGGCAGCCAGGCCTACTTGAAAAAGCCAATAAATACCCAACTGAGGCTGAGGTAAGAGAATTACAAGTTCAAGGCCAGTCTAGACCACTTAGTGAGACTCTATCTCAAAATAAGAAGTAAAAAGAGACCTGGGGGCATTGTTCGACCCAGGTTTGATCCCTTGCACCTACATGGTGGTCATAACTACATCTGTAACTCTAGTTCCAGGGGATCCAATGTCCTCTTCTGTCCTCCATGGATACTACGCATGCACATAATGCACATAAATACATGGAGGCAAAACACACACACACACACACACACACACACACACACACATGTGATAAAATTAAGAGCTGGGGAGGAAAGGAGCTAAGCAGTAGTATGCTTGCCTAGCATGTGTAAGCCTCTAGGTTCAACTCATAGTACCCCGAAATAATAAATAAAATTCTCCTGGAATTTTATTTTTGTCTTGAAGATGGTTGTGTTGTTGATCTGTCTTACTCTGAAGTCCAAGCTGCCTTTAAACGTACCATCCTCCTAATTCATTTTCCTAAGTGCTGGGCTCGCAGGTGCACACCATACTGTTAAGGGGGTTTCAGAGATCGTTGACATGATTGGAGATAACGTAGCTCTTCACCAGTTGCTGTGTTGTAAAATATTTCCACAGAGTGATAGCCAGGTCCACAAGCTAGACGGAGTATGCTGGTGCTAACGCCACTACAAACCTGGCCTCCTCAACCTACTGCCTGCCTTTCTGGCCTCCTCAATAGAAAAATGATACTTGCTGAGGATGTTTATGACTAAAGAAGAAGTTTCCATTGCTATCCTAGGCCTGCAGGCCAACAGACCAAGCAAGTGCAGTCAGTTTCTCTGAGCCAAACTGAACTCTACCTGTGGACAATTTACTCATCTATAGAAAATGGTCTGACTGGGTAGTGGTGGCTCACACCTTTAATCCCAGCACTTAGGAGGCAGAGGCAGGCAGATCTCTGTGAGTTCGAGACCAGCCTGGTCTACAGAGTGAGTTCCAGGATAGCCAGGACTGTTTCACAGAGAAACCTTGTCTCGAAAAACCAAAAAAAAAAAAAAAAAGGAAGAAAAGAAGATGGTCTGACCCAGGAGGTGGTTGTGCATGCCTTTAATCCCAGCGGATCTCTGAGTTCGAGGCCAATCTAGTCTGCAGAGTGAGTTCCAGGACAGCCAGGGCTACACAGAGTCCTTATCTAAAAAACAAACAAACAAACAAACAAATTTAGGGCTAGAGAGGTGGCTCTGTAGTTAGGAGCACATACTACAGTTGCAGAGGGCCTGAGTTCAGTTCCCAGCACCCATATCAGGAGCTTTACCACGGCCTGTAACTCCAGTTCCGAAAGATCTGACATCTCTTTTGCACATGTCTTTTTTATTGTTGTGTGTATATTTGCACTTTTATATATGCATACTTTTTTTATCTGATCACAGAGACTATGAATCAATCCCAAGACCTCAGAGGATGGCCTTGAGCATCCCTTTTGTACCAAGATCTTCTCCTTGTGCCAAACTCTCAGCAACTTCTCACCAATCCCCAGTTCTTAAATTTTATGTCATATAAACGGGATCATACAACTTGTAACTTTTTAGACCGGTGCATTTGTAGATATGCACACGTCTTAAAATTTAAAACATTTAAGTTATTTATTGTTTGTTTGTGTGTGTGTGTGTGTGTGTGTGTGTGTGTGTGTGTGTGTATGGGCATGTGTATACCAGTGAACATGTGGAGGTCAGAGGTCATGGAAAGTCAGTTCCCTCCTTCCAGGTTTACATGGTTTACAAGGATCAAGCTCAGGTCAGGCATTTGTAGCTAGTGCTTTACCAGTTGAGCCAACATTTTGAAAGGTTTATGAAATTTTACCCTGTAGGAAGTATTTTATACCATTAGGCCAGATTACTCCTTTCCTTGGTAATTTTTTCCGGATGGTTCTCCCTTCTTTTTTCTATGTTTCATTTGTCCAAAGGTTTTTAGATTTCTCAGTTGGATATTTTTCTTTTCCTGGAAAGACAAAAACAGAATCCTGCCCCGACCCTAATTTGGTGAGTTTTTCCTTTTCGTCAGGTTGAATCCCAACATTAGTTGATGAACTATCACCTTTCCTAATTATGGGGTCTATCCTGTTTGAATAAAATCTTTATCAATATTGATGGTATCTATAGCTTTTCTTCTCCTGTGGAAACAAAAGCAAAACCTCTTCCCAATGTAACACATATCCTGGTTTCCATTCTGAGGTCAACAGATCTTTAAAGCATACAGGCTGATTTAGTTCACTGTTTTTTGTTTTGTTTTGTTTTTGTTTTTTTCTATTATCCAATGTCTCTCTGCAGCTGCTGTTCCCTTTTCATTAGCATTTAAAAAATTTAAAGTCAATAAAGCATTGTGCAATCTATCTCAGTGGTCATTATTATCCCTTTTTATTTACCAAGCATTTCTTTTAAAGTGCGATTAGATCTTTCTTTAATTGCTTGTCCTGTAGGATTATGTGGTATACCTGTAATACGTTTTATGTTGTAATATGCAAAAAGAACTGTTTCATTTTACTAGAGACATGTTGGATCATTGTCAGTCTTACCGTGTACAGGTATTCCCATGATGGCCAGAACTTCTAATAGATGTGTAATTACAGATATGTAATTATATCGGCCTTTTTAGAACTCAAAGCAGTTGCTCATTGAAATCCTGAATATGTATCTATGGTATGGGATATATATTTTAATTTTCCAAACTCTCCAAACTCTGTAAAATGAAACACATCCATTTGCCAAATTTCATTTCTTTGAGTACCTTTTGGGTTACTTCCTAGAGGTAGTGGTGTTTGGTTATACAAAGCACAAGTAGGACATTTTCTTATAATTTCCTTGGCTTGTTGCCAAGTGATAGAAAATCTTTTTTCAAACCTTTGTTATTAACATGGTGTTTCTTATGAAATTTTGGAGCTTTTAGCACATTTCCTACCAATAGCTGGTCAATTTTATCATTACTTTGTGCTAGAGGGCCTGGTAGACCTGTATGGGATCTGATATGTGTTATATACAAGGGATGATTTCTATTTCTGATTATTTCTTGTATTGAATAAATAACAAATTCAATTCTGAATCATCTGGAATAAGTTCAGCAGTTCCCATATGTAAAACAACTCTTTCTGCATATTGAGAGTCAGTAACTATATTAAGAGGTTATGAAAATTTTAATAATATCATGAGAATAGCATATAATTTTGATTTTTGAACAGAATCATAGGGCTTTGAGCCACTTTACTTAAATTTCCTGATTTATAACCTGCCTTTCCTGATTTATTTGTAGGAGTATAGAATGTAGGGGCTCCAGATATTGGTGCTCCCCGTACCAATTGTGAGAAAGGACCCAATTGATTCTCTTTATAAATTGAAGTCTCTTGCTTTTGGGATATTTGTTGTTAATCTCTCCCAAAAAATTACTGCAAGCTCTTTGTCAATGTTCATTTTTTTGCCCATAAGAGGGAATTTCAGCATTAGTAAAAGGTACTACAATTTCTGTTGGGCCCATTCCTGTTAATTGATGAAGTCTCGCTTTTTCTTTTAGAATCAATTCAGAAACCTTTTCTGCATAGGTCTTTAATTTTTTTGTTCTGTTTGTGTAACAAAAATATTCATTCTAGAATATTATCTTCTCTCTGCATAAGAATTCCAGTAGGAGAGTGGGTAAAAGGTAGAATAAGTAGGATGCAATCAAGTTCTGGATCCAAATGATCCACATGTGCATCTTGTGATTTTTTTCTCTACCAATTCTCTCTCAATCTCAGCTGTTAATTTTCTTGAACTATTTATGTCCTTCTCACCTTGTAAGGTTTGAAATAAATTACTTAGTGCTTGAGTTGTTATTCCAATTGTGGGTGGTGGTTAGCAACTGTCTCCCAGTAAGTTTTGAAAGTCATTCCTGATTCTTCGGTCTTGTCCCAAGCATTCAAAGCTGCTGTATGGCACAGGGCCAAGGTGTGATCATCAAATGTAGTCTGTCTTTCCACATCTTCATAACAGCCCTCACCAAGGATTTGATCTTGGGAAATCTTATAACCTCTAACCCTACCTTGCTGTTCGATGGCCCTAGCTTCGTCTCTCCACCATGTATTCCACCGGATTACAATACTGCTGCAACTCAATCTTTCCAGTCTCGTGGAATAATTCTGAGTGGCCGATGACTAACATCTGCTTCACAAGAGGTGAATGCATACCATATTAAACTATTGCTTCTGTAGGATCCCAGCTAACTTCTGCATACCCTGGGGATACCTATCATCTGGTGTTCGTTCTTGAATGGTAACTGGATAAACTAGGGTTGGTTTTCTAATAACCTTGGGATGCTCCTCTCTCACTTCATAATATAATGATGAGGTTGGTTCTCCTCTAAATGCTGTTTCTGAATATTTTTATTATTTGTTTCTAAAGCTTTTATCTTATCAATCAAAATTGTATTATTCTTCTTTGTAATTATTTGTAAAGCTTACATATTATCAATAGTAGCCTTTTCTAAGACTGGTATCTTATCAATTTCTCATATTTGGTAGTTATCAAACCATTTTTTAAGGATAAAAGTGAATTACCAGACTGCTAATAATTATGGTCAACATTATATTGATCCCAGCTAAGTTCTTTATCTCATTTTTTTTCTATTTGCATCCTGTCCATAATAGCAGTGAATAGGGTCCTAATTCCCTGCGTTGTGACACTGCCAATTCAACATGAGGAAGGTTTTTAAATTGTCCTTTCCTCTTATTATTTTACCTTTTTAAAATTCTTTATGTATGTATGTATGTATGTATGTATGCATGTATGTATGTGTGTGTTTATTTGTTTATTTATTTGCTTATTCATTCATTCATTCATTCATTAATGTATTTATGTATTTATTTATTTATTTAATGGCCTAATTCACCGTTTAAAAGTTCCCAAGTATCTTATCAGTTGTGATGCTGCTCCTCGGAGGACTGGGCTGTGGTCTTCTCTTGAGGCGTGGGTTGTGTGAAGGTATTTAGATGTAGTGACGATGTTTGGCCAGCAGGTGGAGGAGGTGCGGCACCAAGGTAGCTCAAGGTCAGCACACAAGGCGAATGCTCAAAGCAGCTGGACCACACTACCCTGGGCTTGTGAGGAGCAGAACCCGTATGCGGGGGAGGGGGCGGCGGCACCCCGAGCGATGCTCAAGGACCAGAACTTGTCCCAGAGCCTGTGCAAGCCGAGCAGAACCGATTCGGGAGGACACCCGGTGGCTGCAAGCGCGGGAGGGAGAGCGCGGGGAACTCCGGGGGTCGCGGTGCAGGTGCGCGGGGAGCTCCGGGGCAGACCCGCTCTAGGAGTCTTGGAGTGCCCCACTTCGGGCACCAGATGATAAATTTTTCCTTATGGCTTATTAAAATGCAAAACCCCGTCCACAAATATTAAAAAACAAAAGAGGAACCTGAGCCAAATCACAAGCCACCGCTAACATCCTACGAGACTCGTTTTCTCGCTCGAAAAGGCCGCCTCTTCCTTGGTCACATCCATCACCAATGAAAACCCGCCTCTTGAATCAAAACTCTCCTCTCAATTGGCTAGCGGACCAGTGACAGACTTCCCATAACAAAGGTGGCCACAGAGCCATACCTCCCTCTGATCTGGAGTCCCTTGATAAGAAATCAGGAAGCTTGGCCTGGCGGTGGTGGCGCACGCCTTTAATCCCAGCACTCGGGAGGCAGAGGCAGGCGGATCTCTGTGAGTTCAAGGCCAGCTTGGGCTACCAAGTGAGTTCCAGGAAAGGCGCAAAGCTACACAGAGAAACCCTGTCTCGAAAAAACCAAAAAAAAAAAAAAAAAGAAATCAGGAAGCTGCCAGGTGGTGCACAGTTTAATCCCAGCAGAGGCAGAGTATCTCTGAGTTCCAGGCCAGCCTGGTCTACGGAGCTAGTTCCAGGACAGCTACAAAGACTGTTACACAGAGAAACCCTGTCTTTAAAAAACAAACAAAACAAAACAAAACAAAACAAACAAACAAAAATGGCCAAGTGGTAGAGGATCAAGCCTATAATCCCAGCACTCAGGAGGCAGAGGCAGTTGGATCTCTGTGAGTTCGAGGCCTCATAGAGGACGGCCTGGTCTACAGAGCGAGATCCAGGACAGGCTCCAAAGCTACATAGAGAAACCCTGTTTGGGGGTGGGGGGGGAGAAAATAAAGAAGGAAGGAAGGAAGGAAGGAAGGAAGGAAGGAATCTGGAAGTGGTGTTGCCGTGCTACTGTGGGGAAAAGGACTGTGGTGTCAGTGGAAGAAGAGCATGAGCAGCAACCATGCTGAAGAAACAAAGAAAAAAGACAGGAAACACAACCCTCTATTTCAGTGAGAGAATCAAACTTTTTAATTTTCTTTCTAGAAACTTACAAATTCCAACTCATAGATATTTTTATAGTAAAAAGATTATTTAAAAAGAAAATGCAGTTTATTGGCAAAAATCGTAGGAACCCTTCAGACACCATGAGCAAGCATCAGGCTAGGCTCATGACCTGGTCCTGCCCACCTGCGATATGGGCTTTGGAGAGGCAGAGCATGGCAACAGCTTGGTCCCCAGAAGAAGGACTAGACCGCGAGGATTTCCAAATTCACATTCAACGTTTCTGGTGTTAAGTATAGACCTCTGTGAGGATGGAGGCATTTCCCATGAAGAATACTGCCTCTTGGATACATTTTTAAAAAAATACAATGTTTGTTTGTGTGTCAAAAGATGTATCCTGAGGCAGAGGATGTAGTTCGGTTGATACAGTGATGGTTTAACATGCATGAAGCCTTGGGGGTGACCTTCAGCGCTGCAAAAAGTGGGCGGAGTGGCTCTTTAGTCATTTCAACACTTGGCAGGTAGAGTGTTCAGAATCATCTTCAGCTACACAGTGTGCTTGAAGAGAGCCGGAGTTACAAGCGATCCTGTTTCAAAAGCGAAAAGAAAAGAAAGAACGAAAGAAAAGGAAACTTTGTATCCTGTCATCTGTTCCTGTAATCTCAGCACTCCAGAGACTAAGGCGGCAAGACTGCAAATTCAAGGCTGTATCCCTCCAATTGGCAAGAGACCAAGGTCACTGGGAAAACCTCAGTGACAGGAGTTCACTTCCTTCATAGTCTTGGAGACTGTGTCTGTCCATTAGACAGAGCCCCTCTGTGCAACAGGGGCAGGGATGGTCCTATGAAAACCTGACCCGTAGATCCTAGCTGCTCCTGGCAGAGTATCCTGGCAGAGAAGAGACAGGAGCATTCAAGGACACGGGGACCCCAAGAAGTGGGAACAGCTCATTACCTAGAGCTTCGCAGAGGAGGATGCAAACTCTACCAATTGATTGATGTCGTTTGGGAATGTCATCCAGCTGCCACCATCAACCACCAACACAATCCCTGAGACATAGGAAGCCAGAGGGCTGGCCAGGTACAGCACGCTGTGGGCGATCTCTGTCTTGTTTCCAAGTCTTTGCGCAGGGTTTGAAAGACACTTTAATTTCAAACTGTCCTGGGGGCCCCCTGGAAGGCAATAGGAAGTCAGGACCCAGTAAGCCCATTGTCCACTGCTGCCTCCATCCAGCACTCCCTCCGGCCCACATCTGGAAAAGGTGGTCGCTCTAGCAGGGCCTAGCAGAACAGCAACAGAGGAAGTGCAGAATGCCATAGAATCCACGGGAGGGAAAGCGATACCCTCTGGGCAATCAGTGAGGGTATGGAGAGCCTAAGAGTTAGGCCAAGTTTGACAGGGTAGAAGGTCAAACATTTGGATAACTTCTTGACTGGAATAACACAAAATGTTTGCTGTTGTTTTTTGTTTGTTTGTTTTTGTTTTACAAAACAGGGTTTCTCTGTGACTCTCTGGCTGTCCTGTAACTCACTCTGTAGACCAGGCTGGCCTGGAACTCAGAGATCTGCCTTCCTCTGCCTCCCAAGTGCTGGGATTAAAGGCGTGCGCCACCACTGCCTAGCTGAAGACAGAATTATTTTAAGCCCTGCTACAGTTCGAGAAGCTTTGATGGTTGTCCCAAACTCCCAAAGAGACTTACCCAATCGACGCATCCCCTCAGTGCCACTGATGGGACCAGGAGCCAGGCTGTTGACACGGATATTCTGGGGACCCCACTCCACGGCCAAGTGTCGCGTCATAGCATCTGCATGGAAGAAATACACATAGGAGGGGAAATCGTGAGGCTGTGCCACCTCTGGGTTAGCCTAAATGCCAGTGGGAGCTCAGGGTCAAGGCTAGGCCTGTACAGTGTCCATGGCCAGGGTCAAGTTCACGTGGAGAGTATCAGCCTCCAGGGACAGTCAAGGGGATAATTCACAGGCAGCACCCATACCCACGGCTGCCTTGGCAGCGCCTGCGTGGAGCTGCAGCACCTGCCCCCGCATATTGAGAGTGGCGGTGATGTTCACAATCACCCCTCCGTGGTCCTGAAACACACAAGGGATGACAGTGAGTGGGGAGCCACAGGAGGAAAGGCCCCTGCCAGGAGGATACCCACCCGGAAGAACTTCTCGTAAAGCACACGAGACACGTTGAAGGTGCCAATGGTGTCAATGTCAACCACAGTCTTGAAGGCGTTGAAAGACAAAGCACTGGCCGGGCATAAGAAGTTTCCAGCTGCACCTGGAGAAGAGAAGGGGAAAGCTGGTGGGCTGCGGCTCTGAGGAGACAGGACGCTAATGGGCTAATCCCTGTCAAGAGTACAAAAAGGAGCCTGATGTTCTGTGGGCTGTGAGAGTGTGGAGACCCTCAAAGCGGTCTAAACCGGACAAGACAGGACTCAAAGCACTTGAAATTCTTGGGCAACAGGCACATGGTAGAAGATGAGATGCCAAGAAGTTAAGTCCTGAAACCAAGTATAAAGGCAGCACTTGGGGCAGAGGCAGAAGGATCAGGAGTTCAAGGTCATCTTCAAGCATACAGAAAGTCTGACCCCAGCCTGGCCTATAGGAGATTCTATCTCAAAATACATAGATAGATGATAGATAGATAGATAGATAGATAGATAGATAGATCAGTAGATAGATCATTTGTGTGTGTGTGTGAATGTGACCTTATTTGAAAATAGAGTCTTTAGTGGGCATGGTGGCCCAAGCCTTTAGTCCCAGCACTTGGGAGGCAGAGGCAAGGGATCTCTAAGATCAAGGCTAGCCTGGTCTATGGAGTGAGCTCCAGGACAGCCAGGGCTACACAGAGAAACCCTATCTCAGAAAAAAAAATATGGAGTCTTAATATGATAATAATATAAATTATTCAGCAAATGTAACATTTGAGTAATAGCAGATATTGTGAAGTAACTATATAGAATTCTGTTTTATCTACTTAATTATTCTGTAAGGCTACAAAATCAACTTTTTTCTGGGCCAATGATAGTAACCAGGGCATTTTGCATGATGAGCTCCATTCCCAACTCTATTACTTTGAATTATTTGTTTGTTTATTTATTTAGAGACAGGGTCTCTTTATGTAACTCTGGCTGTCCTGGAACTTACCATGTAGACCAGGCTGGCCTCAAACTAAGAGATCTGCTTGCCTCTGCCTCCGGTGTGCTCAGATTAAAGGCGTGCGCCAGCACACCTGGGGAGGCAGCCTCATACCTTTATTTTATTCTAGTATTTATGTAGTATATGTACATGTGTGGTGTGTGCACGTATGCAGATGCCATGGCATGTGTGGGGTCAGAGGACAACCTGTGGTGGTGGACTCACTCCTTCCATCATGTGGGTCCCAGGGATAGGACTCAGGTCTAAGCTGCTGAGTCACCTCACCAGCCCACCTTTTAAAGTGGAAATTTCAGTCCACAAGAACACTCCTGGGGGTTGGGGATTTAGCTCAGTGGTAGAGCGCTTGCCTAGCAAGTGCAAGGCCCTGGGTTCGGTCCTCAGCTCCAGAAAAAAAAAAAAAAAGAACACCCCTGAAGCGTGACTTAGTCATGTTCACAGGGCACCCAGCAGAGCTTAGGCTTTGCTGACCCGCCACTTGGAAAGAGCAGAGATTGCCCAGGACAGAGCCTGTAGCCTAGATTGTGCCTCTGGCAAATGAAAAGGTCATGGCTGGGCCAGGACAGAACTTGTAGCCTGAGTCTTGCCTCTGGCAACTGTGAGGCCATAGTCGGGTCAGGACATGCACCTAGGCCCTCTGGCACATCCCTGCTCCCAGGAACAGAGTTCTGGAGCTTCGAAGCAGCACTATCGACCTATCAGATGGCTCTGGCCTCACTTGTTGCTGACTCACAGTTAATAAGGATGTCGATTTTGCCAAACTCTTTCAGCGCCTGGTCCACAGCAGCCATGACAGCCGGGGGAACTCGAACATCCATAGATAGAGGGAGGCACCGCCTTCCGGTGGCAGCAACCAACTTTTCAGCAGCCTAGGCAGCAGAAAGAAAGAGGGTTGGCTAGCAGCCTCAGCCTGGAGAAGCAGTCTGTAGAACTCGATGGAAATGATACATTACATTAGGACCCCAAATTTGCCATGGTACCTTGCCAAGGGAGAGTTGGCTTGCAAATAGCCACCTCCTGGGGTCATGACCCCTGGTGGATGTTGGTAAGACATCCTGCATTCTTTATAATCTGTCACCTGTCCCAGATCCCACCTTCTGCCTACCCTGTAGGCATTTCCCCTGGACCTAGATAGGTGGGATGATGACCTTCATAGTGCTGGTGATCCTACTGAATAATTCTGGAACCATATTACTTCTAAAAACATGACCCAATAGCCAAACTTTCAAAACGTCAAGGGTTTTGAGGCCGGGCTTGGTGGCACACACCTTTAATCCCAGCATTTGGAGGCAAAGCCAGGCAGATTCTCTGTGAGTTTGAGGCCAGCCTGGTCTACAGAGTGAGATCCAGGATGGGCACCAAAACTACACAGAGGAACCCTGTCTTGAAAAAACAAAACAAAGAAACAAACAAAAAAGTAAAGGGTATCCATGAGGGTCCATTTTCACTGAGTTCCTCTACACAAGAAGAAACAGATTTTGGTGGTTTTATCTCCTGGGCCTCAGGACTCTTTCCCCACCCAGGTTCAGAACCCCACAGCCTTCCTCTTACCGTGGACACTCTTGGCAGACTCCTGCTGACGATGACAGTGTGGCAGCCATGCCTACAAAACCAGATGGCAGGACTGAGTAGACAAGTAAGAGGGACATGCCCTGGGGGAGGCCCCTACCAGGTACTCCTCTAGGAGGAACTCCCCCAAGAGTTCCTTAGGCTGAGGTATGAATCAAGGCTGAAACATGACTGGCATCAGGCAGAGGGACTCAAGCAGGGCTGAGCAACTCTAGAAGGACTGCTGGGTGCAATGGTTGCCCACTCCTCGGTTTCTGTGATACGTCTCTGGGGTGGGGTATTCTGACCCAAATACTGTGTACATGGCAGAGAGGGTGTGGTGGGCTACTGGTGCCAATCCCAGACCTGTGCAGGGCCTGCTGGGGCACAGGAGTGAAGGGTAGAGAGCCCATTTTGAGAGAGGGAGCCTCATGGTGTCAGCAATGGGCAGGTTCCACCAAAACTACACTAACTCATCCAACCGTCATGATTGGATAACACACAGGGCTTTGTTCTACCAAGAAGAGACTGCATAAAGCCGCTAGCTTCGAACAATGGTCTACTACCTGGAGCCAAAGTCAGCTCTTGTGGGGCTCACCTCAGGTTGAGAAAAGCAGAGTATTGGAGAGAGCTGGAGAAGGTTCTTCTACCTCCGCCTCAGCCTAATTCTGAGCCTCCGCCGGCTTCAGTAGCAAATTGCTAACCCTCTCATGATGCCACAAGACCTGTGTCCCCAGAGACACTCTTCCCCACCACAGCAGCCCCCTCACAACCTATAAAGCTCTGAGGCCAGTCACACAGGCTCACCTACCTTTAGGAGACTCCAAAGGTCCTGTCTTCCCCAACCCCAGGGCAGCATCCAACCATTCCCCAAAATCCATTAGGGTCCAGCCAAAGGAAAGTAAGGTGGCAGGGAGGGTCCCAGGGCAGTGTGTACCTCATGAAAATCTCAGCAATCCGGAAGCCAATCCCAGAACCACCACCTGTAATAAAGGCCACCTTGTCCCTTCAAAAAAAGGAAAATGTAGTCATTTTTTTTAAAAATATTTTGTATTTTATCCCTATGAGTGTTTTGCCCGTGTGCCTACACATGGTTGAGTCCTCATGTGGATGCTGGGGATCGAAGCTGAGTCCTCTGAAAGAGCAGTAAGTGCTCTGAACCACTGAGCCATCTTTCTAGTCCCTAGAATCTACTTTCAAGCCAATGTTTTAGCCTGGTGGGGGATGCATTCGGGTAACTCCAGCATCAGGAATTACATAAGAGCTACATAGTGAGTTTCAGGACAGCCTAAACTACATAAGATTCTGTCTCAATAAATAAATTGCTGGCCAGGCAGTGGTAGCGCATGCCTTTAAATCCCAGCACTCGAGAGGCAGAGGCAGGCGGATCTCTGAGAGTTCGAGGCCAGCCTGGTCTACAGAGAGAGAGTTTCAGATAGCCAGGGCTACAGGGAGAAACCTTGTCTCGAAAAACCAAAACTAAATAAATAAGTAAATAAATAAATCACTGTTAACAGAGGGTAAATAGGTGGACTAAGGGGGACTTTGATCCCATGAACTTTCACCCAGTGTGGCTATGAAAGAAAATATGCTCATGCAGAGGATGGAACCCAATGGGTTTGCTAGACACAAATCCGCAGCCATAAAACTGCAATCTTTAAAGTCTGTTATTATTGGGCTTCCTAGAAGTTCAGAATATTTAACCTAAAATGCTCTGTGTAGTAAGGTCTCAAGTGAGACATTTTCAAAACGAACAAGCTTCCTCCCTCAGTCCTTCATCCGATCCTTCCAGAACCCCAAGAAACTTCAGGTCTACGATCGCCCAGGAGCAGAGTATTGAGCACCCATCCTCTGTACAGTCACATCCAGCAGGCAGATCCCTTCTGACCCCTGTGCCCCAACCCCGGATCTCTCCCTTGTTCCCTACTTTAGCTCACTGGGAGAGGTCCGGGCAGAAGAGGTGGTGGTATTCAGAAAGACAATCGTCCTCCTCAACGTCGGGCGGCTGCTGGTCCATGACGCTGTGTGGGGGCCGCAGTGGTGAGGACAGTAAAACTGGGAACCAGACTCTACCTAGCTGTGCACTGCGTTCTGCAAGCTGCTCGCTCCGCCCAGAAACATCCAGGAGCAGAGTCCCACCCCCCA
>CABHPP010122406.1:0-42368 GCA_902168425.1 Peromyscus attwateri | reverse complement strand
CGATTCAACAGCCCCGTGCTAGGAAATGAACCGTTCTAAACGTCTTTCCACAGGTGCACGGCAAATCATCGTCAACCTAATAAAAACAACCACTACAATAAAAGGGAATTTTTTACATCCACAGCACCCTCTCCTGTGGTTGTACCAAGGAAGCAAATGTGTAAAAATAATGTCTGGGCTAGTTTCTGTTTGGAAAACATTTTCTGGGAAAGTGGGTGGTTGCAAACTCAATAGTCATGCATGCCATGGACAGTATTCTTAGATGCCAGGTCAGGTCTTCATCGAGGACAAATCTTTGCAGGAGACACTACGCGATGCTGGTCATGGGAGAATATATTCTGTTCGGAGATGGTGTCTAAGATGAAAACATCTTGGAGAATCCAGGTGGTGGAGGGGTGCCTTATAGCTGTTTCTTAGCAGAGAAATCCTTCTTTCTCCTATTAACCCTGCTTCACACATCTTCCCAAAGTGCAATCAGTAGCGAGACTCAAGTCTGTTCTGGAATTAATTCTATATTATTTGCTCCTCTATCCACTCCAACGCAGTAAACCAGCCATATGGCACATTTTTTTCTGTTCCCCAATAACCCTGGATTTCTCCTACCTCTTCTTGTCAGGGATGTTTCCTTTGCCCCAAATGTCTTTCATCCACCAACTGCTTCTATCCCCTCCTTTATTGGCTAATTCTTTCTTCCCCTCTAAGACTCATCACACCTCTGAGGTGCCTTCCTGACACCCCTCAGTCCCCACTCATCTGCTAGGTGCTCCCAGCTCACTTTTGCTAAGTGAGGAGCTAAGGAAAAGGAAATTAGAAAGTTACAAGAGACTGCTTTGCAAGGAGGGCAGACACTAAGAAGGAAAGCCCAGAGGGTGGTAATCATATGCAGCCACATGGAGCCCAGTGTGGTGTGCAGTAAGAGGAGAACATGAATCTTGCTAACCGGGTATTCCCAACTCAAAGAAAGTTCCTAAGACAAACCCAAGACCATTAATGCCTCAAAGTCTGGGGCAACATATGCAACATCAATGATCCGGAATAAACTGGGGCCTGGAGGGGTGGCTGACCGCATAAATCATTTACTAAGCAAGCAGAAGGGCCGGAATTCAGAGCCTCAGCACCATGTAAGTGCCAGGTGAGCATGGCAGGTCATGTATAGTACCAATATTAAGTGGGCAGAGGCAGGGGATCTCCGGGGCAAGGTGGCTTGCTGAACTAGCACATCAGAGAGCTCCAAATTAGGTAGAGGCTCTGCTTCAGTAAAGAAAGCGAAGACAGTAGAGGAAGATATCCAACATCAACCTGTCTTCTCCACACACATTCACTCTTAGCATCCAGTCGTAGCCATCCCCACACAGATAAACATGCACAGCCACACCACATGCACACACACCCGCACACATACACATGTCAGGGGAGGGTGGAGGAAAAAGGAAAGAATGAACTAGACAAAGAGGAAGTTGAGAAACCATTTAAATGGGGTAGAATTGTTGCCTGTCCATCCTGGGAAACGGGTGTTCCGTTCTTTCTTCAGACCCACTCTTCATTAAAGGAAAAGCTAAATTTATGCAAACTTTTCATTTCTTTTTCAGATACCCGCGTCTTGAGATGATGTGGCTGCTAGGGTTTTGTTCACACTACCTCAGGTTTGGGAGTGGGGTATGAGTGTGAGTGGGTAACAAATGAAACAAACCGTACTGTGCACTGATTCTCGCAGAGTCTGGGTGACGGGTGCGCTGGGGGCTTATGAGGTCCTTCTGCTTTTGCGTGGGCTTAAAACTGTTCACACTAGACCTGTAGAACAACTCCTCACCAGGAACTATGAGTTCTTCTCTAGTGGAGGGCATTAAAGATTAACTGAGTGTTTACACACGCCTTCATCAAGATGGAATTCGCATGTGCACAGTGTAAGATGCCTTGACAGGGCACAGAGCGGTTAAGATGATGAACCCAGATTTTCCTAAGCTCTTGGCTTCAGCCAACATTCTGCCTTTCCTGAACTGTGCCACTGTGCAGGAAAGATTTATGTGGGGGCAAGACTGTGAGGAGTCTCCAAAGCCCCCCAACTGAGGACAGGAAACTATTTTCTCATGCTGTCTCTGAAGACCTCTTATATTCAACAGCCACCACATCTGAGAGTTCCCACCATGGCCAATACCATTTCCCCTTTCTTATTTTCAGAGATGAAAAACAAGGGTGATCAAAAGGCTTAACTTATGGGGTCATTGGTAGAGTAAATGTGTTAACATACAAAGTTACCTAAGGTTTACTCTAGCGAGTGGTTAGCATCCAACAGCTGTGTTTTACTATCAGAATTAGTGTTTGCTTTAGAGTTAGTCTGGGTCAGTAGTTACCTGCAGCTAACTGGTAGTTAGACTAGTATTTGGAGGCATAAGAGAACAGTATAGATCAATAAAGGCTCACACTATGATAGGTAGGTAGTTTATAGACAGAGAGAAGACATGATTTTCTGAATATAAGAGGGGGAAGGGTAGCAGAGCTAGGAGCAGAGAGTCTGCAAGAATGCAGTATAATTCAGGCAGGGCGTGGGGGGGAGGGATGTAGACAGTGGAGAAATGTAGGGCTGAATGGATAATGGGGGCCTGGAATGGGGCAGCGAAGTTCAGACTTGAAGCAAGAGGCCCCGTGGAGCCAGGGAGTGACCTGGTCCAGGGAGGGGTGAGATGAAAGCATACTTCAGGAGGATTAGGCTGGCACGAGGCATAAGGTATCTTGGTTTGGGGCAGGTTCAGACCAAGGGCGAAAAGTCCCTACGGAGCTGGTGATTTCTAGGCTTCATCCAGCCTCAGTCTCCAAGCTGCATTTCCCCCCTGTGCTTGAGAACCCTGGAGTTTTCCAGGGGACTTAACAGTTCCTCTCTGTGTCTCCTATCAGCACCAGCTTTGTTTCTATGCTGTGGTTTTATGTAACACTTCCCGGTTGTGTTAGCCCAAGCAAGCTGGGGTTTTCAGAGGTTCAACTCTAGAACCTACCGGGCCTGGGTGGCCTCTCCTGAAGCCAAGAGTGAATGTTTTTCCATTTGCCCCTGTTCCTTGTAGACAAATGGCCATAGCTGACCCTGGCTTCTCTTTGGTTCACCTCCTAATACCCCTCTCCTCTCTGTAGCCCTTCCCTGACCTGTTTGCACACAGGCTTACACAAACCTTCTCCGCTGCCCTCTGCTTCTTCGGGTGGAGCCGCTAAGGGAAATTCTGTTGCTAGGCCAAGGAGCAAGGTTTGGAAAGACACTGTGTGCTGCCAAGTCCAGGAAGGCAAGTTAATGAGAAGGTGAGAGGCCTTCCTCCCACTTTCCTCCATTGGTGTATTTTTTAGCTAACAAACAACAAAGCTCCGGGCAGGTGTTTGTGCCCCGCTCTCAAGCAGAGCAGGAGCTGGACCCGAGCGGCAGGTCCTACTCAGCCATCTGGCAGCCCAGTCTCTGCACATGTCCAGATCTCCAGTCCAGCTGCACTGCAGTGGTTCACGCCCTTCCCTCTCTAAGTCCGTGTGAGCTCTAGCCTCCCTGGATGCCCTTCCCAGTGTCAGTGAGCTGGTCTGGTTGAGCCCTGGGTCTAACCAGGGCTACTCAGAGAGGGAAGATAAAGAGCCATGGAAGAACCAATTCTGCTAACAAAAGGCATGCTCACAGGGGGACAAGTATGCACACGCTCATATGCACTCACATGGAAGTATACACACAGGTACACACATGTGCACACATGTGCACATATATGCACATACCCATATACACATGTACATACACACATAAACATACATGTATACACACACACACGCACGCACGCACGCACGCACGCACGCACGCACGCACGCAATGCCTCCTAGGATTCTATTGGATTTCATTTGCATTTACCAGAATCTTATGACTATCTCACCTGTACCGTGTCCCTAAAATACTTCTGCACCTTATTAGGGCCTTCAGTTGAGACAAAGCGGAGAGGAAATCTGCACATTTAGTAGGCTCCTGTGATTCTAAAGTCCCACCCTCTTCTGGTTCTGGGGCTCTGCTTCCTTCCTCTGCTCTTCTGTCTTCACAAGAGCCGTAGGCAGTAGGTGATGGGACAGCCTGGGACCAGTGTGCCTGCGGGGCTCATGGTGCCGTGCAGATCAGTGCAGGCCAGGGCTTCAGCCTGGAGACCAACTTTAGTCTGCTTAGGGAAGACAGGTAAGGAACCTGGCAGATGATGGATGTGGCAGCTGCCCTGTGGGAGAGAGACTAGCAATCTTCCTAAGAGTCTTCAGAGAGCCGGGGAACTGATAGGCTGAAGGAAAGCTCCCCTAGGACCTGTGTGCAGCTGTGTTGTGAGGATTGGGAGGTTTCAAGAGAAGGAGCCGGCAGAGCTGAGATCCCGAGGGCACCTGAGCGGATAGTTGTGTGAGGAAGAAGAGCTCCCTGAGCATCCTGGACTTGCCCGTCTCACACGTCGTCTCATTTGCAATAGGAGGTGATGTTGGAACTAGGGGAATGGGCATCAAGGGAAGGCACGGGATAAGAAGCCAGAAAGGAGGTGGGGGATGGCTCGGCAGTTAACATATTTATTGCTTTGCCAGAGGACTTGGGGTTTTGTTCCCAGCACCCACATGGTGACTCACAGTGTTTCTTAACTTCAGTTTCAGAGGATCTGACCCCTTCTTCCAGCTATTTCGGTGTCAGGAATGCACATGGTCCACACACATACATACAGGTAAAACATACGTGCACATAAAATAAAACCTAAAAACACAACACCAAGCAAGGAAGAAAGATCTAGGGTGTTTGTGCATCTCTTTGTGGGGTTGTTGTTTGTTTTGTTTTATTTCTCACGTAGGTTTTGAGGCAGGGTCTCACTACGCAACCCTGGCTGTCCTGGAACTCACAAAGATCCTCCTGCCTCTGCTTCCTGAGTGCTGAGATCAGATACATGCACCAGGGTGCCCAGCTGCTATGGATTTTATAGAAAGTTGTCAATGACTAGGATTGGGTTCTGAGTTAACACTGTCAATGAATCCAGAGCACCTTTGGGGAATGAGCGTCAGTGAGAGATCGCGTTGCTATGGGGGTGCGCGTGGCTTTCCTTCTGGTTGAGGTTCGTTTTCTGTCACCTCCATTGTTCTCAGTGCAATTGCTTCATGTGATGCCTGGTGGACTCTCAACATGCGTTTCCTGTGGGTATTACAAGCTGAGATGGGGGTGGGGGAGGTGTGGGGGAGGCATGGAGGAGGCGCACGGGGGAGGGGCCCGGGACAATGCTATCTCTCGCTACTCTGTGTTTAATAAGTGCTGTATTGAACTGGAAGAGAGAAGGGACTGGAGTATACTGGAAACACCTGGCTGTCCCCTAAATGGTGGACTCTTCGGACAACCAGATCGGTAGCAGTGTCTGGTCCCCACTGTGGCAACAGCGTGCTTGGAAGTCAGCTCCCCTGGGCTCCTTGGCTCGTCTTCTGTCCTTAAGTTCTATGGTTCTTCATAATCTTTGGGTCCATTGGCTTTGCTTTCGATAACATCCATGACCCTGGGTCATCCATCTTACAAATGAAGGACCCCTGTGGGCATGAGTAGTTCCAGGTTAAACTGTCAGTACTACCAAAAGGCCACCATGGAACCAGCTTGTCTGGCGGGGATGACCCCACTATAAAGAGACAATTGTGACCCCTCTTTGGCTATGAGGCTATTGAAAGAATGGACCCCAGAAATTAGAAATCCCCTAGGAATTTCCAGCTGGGAAAAAGAAATAGCCAAAGCCCCAGGGACATCCAGAGGAGGGCCTTAACTCTTGTGAAGAATTTTGCAAGGTCTTAGATGACTTTGTGGAGATTTGGAGCTGAGACAGTAATGGGCAGAGGCCACACCTTGGCTGGACTGTTTAGTTACGCACATCTCTTGTTTTTTATATACCCTTGTGTCTGAAGTTGGACTTGGGGGTGCTGGCCATTGAATCTCTTTGTTCCTCTTTCTATTGTGGCCACTTTGAATAAATCTCCAATTTTCTGTTCTTCATTATTAATTTGACTCTTTTAATTGGCTTATTGAGGACAGGTGGCTGTAGACGAATTTCTAAACAGTCTTATTAAATAAGAAACACAGAGCCAAATATAGGAGTAATAGCCGAAGAGATCAGAAAAATAGCAAAGAGCCACTGACTAGTCTTAACTTACCACCTCACCACCGTCGCTTCCCAAGAGAGAGCTTCTTCCTGTCTAACCTGCGCTTTCATTACCTTCCTGTTCTGCCTTCTCATTGGCTCTAAGCCCAGCCACATCACTTCCTCATCATGCCTGTCTATACAGACCTCAGGTCTCTATGGTTGGTACTGGGATTAAAGGCGTGTGCCACCGCGCTTGGCTGTGTCCTTGACCACACAGAGACTCTGCCTGCCCTGTGATCGGATTAAGGGTGTGGGCTACCACTGCCTGACTTCTGTTTATGGCTATGTGACCTCTGATCTCCAGGTAAACTTTATTTATTAACATACAAATAAAATATCACATTTCAGCACAAATAAAATATCACCACAGGTAGCCAAACCTAGCTAGTTGGGGCACGGGTTGTAACCCTAATCTGGTAATGGTAACAGGACTCCTGAGTCTAGACCTGGGCAGCCATACTTGGTAATGCAGAGCAAGTGGCACATACCATCTGTCTGAAGGGGCTGAATTGCACCCCTGCTAAATAAGCAACGATGACTCAAACAAGGACTAACTGGATACTTTTTATGCTCCTCAGTACGTGGGGGCAGCCTCCTCTCTTTCGCTACCCTGAATTCTCATTCTGTTTTGTTTATTTGTTTGTTTGTTTTTGTTTTTCGAGATAGGGTTTCTCTGTGTAGCTTTGCGCCTTTCCTGGAACTCACTCTGTAGCCCAGGCTGGCCTCGAACTCACAGAGATCTGCCTGCCTCTGCCTCCCGAGTGCTGGGATTAAAGGCGTATGCCACCACCACCCGGGCAAGAGACGGCTCAGCCGTTAAAGGCTAGGCTCACAACCAAAAATATAAGAATTCTCATTCTGATTTGAGCTTGGAGTTATGTTTACTCCAGACTCACATGGTTTCTCTTAATTATTGTTGTGTGCTCCATCCCCTGAAGCTTGTGGAGTAAGCAAAGAGATCTCATCATCCGATCAGCACAAAAACTTAATTCTGTTTTGTTGTTGTCCAGTGAATATGAAACCATGTATATTTTTCCTTTGAAATGTGCAATTTATGCTTAGGGAAAGGAACTGGACTCTGTTTTAATCACTTGAATACTTACTTACTGTCTACTTACCAGAAATTAACATTTAGACATGGTACTTCTGAATTTCTTTCTTCCCAAAGAGAGAGTTTTATGCGTAATCCCGTTTCTATTGTGAGAACGAGGACTGAGCTGGCCAGCCTTGTGCTTGGTGTTTCAAATGTGGTGATGGGGGCTGGGGAGATGGCTTAGTGGTAAAGTGTTTGCTCTGCAAGCATGAGACCTTCTATTTGGATACCCAGAACCACATTAAAACAACAACAACAACAACAACAACAACAACAACAACAGCAACAACAAAACACCTAGGGGTGGTGGTGCCTGCCTGGAACCCTAGCAGTTGAAGGAAGGAAACAGATGGATCCTTGGGGCTTTCTGATCAGCCAGTTTAGCGAATCAGTGAGCTCTATTGTCAGTGAGAGAACCTGTCTCAAAAAATAAAGGTAGAGGACTGGAGCAACAGCTCAGCAGTTAAAAGCACTGACTAGTTTTCCAGAGGACCTGAGTTCGATCCCTAGCCCTCACACAGAAGCTCACAACCCTATGTAACTCTAGTCCTAGGGGATCAGATGTGCTCTTCCAGGCTCCAAGGGCAGGGCATGTACATGGTGCACAGACATGCATGCACAACATACATAATAATAATAAATAATAATAAAAAAGATAGATCTGGGTGCGGTAGCACACTGGAAGGCAGAGACAGTTGGATCTTTGTGAGTTTGAGGCTAGCATGGTCTACAAAGCAAATTCCAAAGCTGCATAGTGAGATGTCATCTAGATAAAAAAAAAAAAAGAGTAAATAAAAATAATGTAGAAACAAGAGCAGGAAAGACATCCCACATTGACCTTTGGCCTCCACATACATGTACATACTCTTACACACATGTGTTCACACATGATCATGTCAATATGTACACCACACACACCAAGTTTAAGACTCTAGGGCTAACGAAATGGGTAAGGACAGTTGCTGCCAAGTTTGATGACCTGAGTTTGAGCCCTGGGAAAGAGAGAACTGGCTTTCACAGATTTTCTTTTGATTTCCACATGCATGTGTGTGTGTGTGTGTGTGTGTGAGAGAGAGAGAGAGAGAGAGAGAGAGAGAGAGAGAGAGAGAGAGAGAAGATTCCCTGGAAGTGGAAGCAGAGTTAGAGATGGCTGACTGAGAGCTGCCGTGTGCGTGCTGGACACTAGACACTAGACCTGGATCCCCTGGAGGAGCAGCCAGTGCTCTTAATCTTTAAGCCATCTCTCTAGCCCTAAAATAAGAGCAACAACAAAATAACATTGGTGTTTTGAGAACGGGTCTCAAAAATTGCAAGTTCAGTAGGTTAATTTCTCCAACCACCAAGTATTTTGGGAAGTGTTTGGGAATCTTCCGGTCCACAGCGTAACACATCCATCCATCTTCCCCACTGTCATCACTGTCTTCAAATCCATCACATCCCTTTTGTTTACGTCCTTCAGTGTCCCTGGGTTCAATGTCACTTTTACCATCTGGACTGGGTGAGTATTCCCTGGCCTGTTCTCTAGGAAGACAGATATGTGAATAGTTAACTCAACCTCATGGTACTTCTGAATTTCTTTCTTCCTAAAGATGTGTGAATAGTTAACTCAACCTCATTAATCAGTTGCTGCTTCAGCCTGAGAACTTCAAAGCTGAGTTATTTGCCCCTGGGTCAGATCATAAAGTTGGTTTGTAGGTGGAGTATGCATGCATGTACGCTGAAGGAAATGATCTGATTTATAGACTTGAGAATATGTAAAGCATGTGAAAAGTAATGAGAGAATTTTGAAAAGATGAAGATGATTCTTACCACGTTCTAAGAGTTTCAAGTCTCATTATAGATACTAGTTTTTAACTTTTATTATTATTGTGTGTGTGATATGTATGTGTATGCCTGTATGTGTGCATGTTCCACAGCGTGCACGTGGAGGTCAGAGGGCAACTTTTGGGAGTTCACCTTTCACTATGGGCTCAGAAGCTCAAATTCAGGCAGTCAGGCTTGAACAGCAAGCATCTTTACACACTGAGGGATCTTGCAAGCCTGAGTGCTTGAAAAGCCATTGCCTTTGTTCTGGTGGAAGCTCCACCTCAATCCCTGGCACCCTGGCATCCATATACCCAAAGAATCTGGAATGTTCTGGTGGAAGTCTCACCTTTCTGCCCAGACCCTACCCCCCAGAAAGTCCTGCCAATGGCTCCTCCTCCAGAGGTGCTCAAGACCACTCCCACAGAGTATTTAAACTGCACCCTAGAAAACAGACACGTGGTTTTTCGGTCTCTCTTTCCCATCTCCTCTCAGAGTTGCTGGAGAATCACCCAGAAACGCTTTACCCATTAAATTGGGACTTTTTCTGATTTGGTCTGATTTGCATTGCTGTGTTGGCAGAGAGGCTTATCGGGGTGCAGAAAACTTTTCAGTCTTCAAGAGCAAAGGTGACGCCATATAAAGCTTGTGCTTAGGTCAGCCAGACACAGGGAACGGTCTGTAGAGTTCCATCCGGATGACAGCAGTGTTCGATGCACTTGGCCCGGAACTATGAGAGGCCCACAGATGACTAATACATAGACAATTCACCATCACTGAACTGTGTGGCCAAGGAGACAGGTGCACACAACGAAACAGACTACAAGCTAGCAGGAAGCAGACGGAAATGCTCTGAGATTAGTGAGGTGGGAGCCGGTGCTGATTCGGCAAAGTCCCTTGTACTTATCAAACAGTCCATTCTCACTGTGGGAATGCAGGAGCCTTCAGGACAAGGTGGCATTTGATTTGGTTGTGAAGGATGAAGAAACTTCAACAGAAAGAGAAATTGGGGGGTGAGGATGTAGGCAGTGGAAGGAGAGAAGGAAAAAAGGAATGTCATTGGATTGAACAGAGAGCTGGAAGACACAGTGGTTTTTTTGTTTTTTTGTTTGTTTGTTTGTTTGTTTGTTTTGTTGTTGTTTTTTGGTTTTCCAAGACAGGGTTTCTCTGTGTAGCTTTGTGCCTTTCCTGGAACTCACTTTGTAGACCAGGCTGGCCTCAAACTCACAGAGATCCGCCTGGCTCTGCCTCCCGAGTGCTGGGATTAAAGGCGTGCGCCACCACCGCCCAGCAACACAGTGTTTTAACTTTCCATTGAGATTAACCAACAGCTCAGACTTTGGTGCGTCAGTCCCATTCTCCCATCCCCCACCCTTTTTGAGACCCAGTCTCATGTATTCCAGGCTTTGAACTCACTTTGTAGTTGAGGATGACTTTGAACTTGTGATCCTCCTGCCTACACTTTCCAAGTGCTGGGAAAAAGGGGTGCCTAAGAAGAGCCAGCCTTAGAAGGGAGAGAGGCAGAGAGCTCATTTCTTGATGCAGTTTGAGCTGGCAGGATATCAGTCTGTAGCCCGGGAGATGTGTGAGCAGGAGGTGTGGGTCCGAGAGCTATTTGGGAAGAGGTAGTGGATGAAGATGTGAAGGTCGTCAGGCAGAGTAAACACAGGGAAATGAGTTGAGGGTTGTGTGTATGAACTCAAAAAACAAAAGCAGAAAACCACCTTTACATGGAGGGGCACTTGGCCCGACGGACAAAGGAAACGATTCAGTTCTTAAATTAAAGAAATGGTCGTGTTCAATATTATTGTGCTTAGAATCTTCAGGATGTGAAAAGTGACTTGCAAGTTGTCACAGAGCAGGGACAAAGAGAGAGGAAGAAACAGTCGGGTTACTGGGTGGAACATAACAAAAGGGTGGTCAGAAAACAAGTTGGGGAGTGGGCGACATCTTCCTTCTTCACCCGTGGACTCGCAGAAATGAGGACTCAAGCCTCTTTTGTGGGAGGGCTATTGGCTTGATTAGGCAGAAAGTTAGGTTTCCATGAGTCCAGGGCGCTGGAAGGAGAAGTGTTCAGGGCAAAGACCCAAAGTGTAGCAATTCATGGCCAACAGAATGAAGGTTCTCAGCTACAGTGGGAACACTCCACCAGTCTGGAAATTTTCCCTACGGCAAACTGGCCTGACCTGACAGCTTACCTCATGGGTAGATTAGAGGGCGATTCCGATCAGATTGGTTGTGCTTCCTCGATATAATTACTAACTAGTCTCTGTCAGTCCATTGTTTTAGCTGCTTCTTGTTGGTACCCCCCTGAACTCACTAATCTCGCTGTATAGACACTTCTTTTGTAGGCTCATTCTAAACAATACCATCCCCCCAGTCACCAGTGTTCACTCTTCGTTTTCATATGTTACAAGTTAAATGCATAGCGGTTAAAATACAAAAGGCATAGAAGGGGCCCTGGTAGCTGACAACTTGATCCCAACCTTACCCACCATTTCTAGCTACAGCTTTGGGAGACTGACTTAATTCTCCGTGTTGCCACTTTCTCCCGGGCCAAAGCACGGTACTGGATGTTTCAGCCCATCCTCATCTTTCTCCTTTCCTGGGCTTCTCAACAGCCCTTCCTGTCTTGTTTTCTGTATAACTTGCAATGTGTCCTTTACTACATTCACTTTTTTTCATTAAAAAACAAAACCACAAAAAACTTCCTGAACACTTGCTACATGTCAGCTACCGAAGAAACACGACGTTTGAAACCCAGTTTCCACTCACCAGTCGCGAGCTTACCTTAAAAGGCGGTGATGGGCAAATTGGTCCATCTGTCCTCATCAGCTTCGGAAAGCAACTGTGGCCGTAGGCAGACCTCCCAGAAGCTGTGACCCTTGAATTCAGCCTCAGAGAACAAATCTGAGTCAATTGTAGGCACAATGGGTTGATTTAGACAGAGGGGACAGGCGCGGCATAAGAAGTCACCAACTTCAGGGGCACAGTGCATTCTAAGTGTCGAAGCAGTTGCCAGTGGCTGAACACAGCAGGGAGAGAGGTTAGAGAGGGCAAGTTAAAAGCCTGGCCTATGCATCCAGTATAGGGTTCAGTGGCCAGATGCTACGGCTTCACAGGGTTCAAATCTTCTGTTACCTGTGAGTGAGCGGCTGTTCTTGGGCAAGGAACATCACTCTTCATGTTTTAGTTTCCCTAGAGGTAAAATGGAGTTGAATACAGTATGACATATGTACCTCACATAGAAGCATTCAAAGCAATGTCCAGGTCATGGTATCAGCTATGAAGGATTCAAGAAGGTTGTGAAGGGTGAATCCTTCAGATTGGCATCTTAGACAGAGGAGTATAAAGACAGAGGAGAGCCGTGAAAACCGGAGTAAAGGACGACAGAGAGGGAGTTGTCATTCAGTAGAGAGTACTGAGACGGCAATGTGAAAGGCTGGAGAAGGAGTCACCGGACGTCATGAAGGCCCGTCAGGTGAACCTACAGGGAGTTCATTAATACCCAGGGTTCTCCTTCAAAACATGACTTTCCAGTTGTACCCTAACTACACACATTCGTGCAAACAGGGGTGGGGGAAAGAGAGAGGGAGAAGGGGAGAGGGGGAGGGGGGAGGGGGAGAGAATAATGAGTCAAGTCATAGGCTTTGGGGACAGGGACAGGCAGGCCTAGCTATAAACTCCTCACTTCTATTGATTTAATCATGGCATCTCATCTCTGTTATTTGACCAGGTTTGAATTTTGATATTGTTCTCCCCTCAAACAGAAGTTGACAGACTTGGCCTGGCAGAGCTGTGAGAACTGAAATGAGATCAAGTCCTGTGTGGTGCCTGCCTCTCCCATCATAGGTACTCGGGAAAATGGTGAAACGGGCATGGGCTGGGGCCGGAGAGCGCTGAATTCCATAGGACACACCTATGGACAAAATATCTCCCCAAACCCGACAAAACCATCATAAAATGTGTCCGTCCAACACTCGCAGGAGCTACACGAAGAACATGGAGGCTTACCAAATGTTCTTATCTTTACTGCCCCATTTCTGGGAACCTGGGACTCTTCCCTTGTTTGAACTCCGGGGCGTATGAGAATTCGCTGATGAGATGAGATGGAGCCCTGTGGAGGTGGGACAAAGATTGCTACTCTGAAGAGAGGGACCAAGCTGGAAGACTAAGGGCTGGATAGGCAGACCTGTCTCTTTCTGCAGGGGAGATTCCAGGCAACTCCCTCCCCTGCTGAGGCCTATCTGAGCAGTGGGGTCTTGAGTGACATTCCAAATCTCACTCTGAAAAGTTCAAGGGATGCTCCCTGCCTAGCTGCTGAGTCAAGGAAAGCAAACAGAAGGCCTCAGCTGAATGGATTGCCTGCTGCTGTCTAGAAAGGTTCCAGTCGGTGACTGAACCCTCCTAAGTGAAGAACCTCACTTCAAAAGCCACCAGTCCCGGTCTTGCAACAAGCCAGTGTTTGTTAAATTGAACTCGAGGTGACACACACCCCACACCCATTTCCAGTTTGCGCTCAGGGGCAAGTCCTTGACTACACAAAGGGTGAGGCGCTTGGGGGAATTTGTGGACTGTCCAGTTAATCAGATAAAACCCGAGAGGAGTTTTATCCGAAAGGAGGCTTTCAAGGTTTTACTACAAACAGCTGAAGCGCCCGCAGCTAATCTGAGCTTTCCTTTCACTCCCTGGTTGAAGTTTGCCTTCGGTAAACACCAGCGACTTCCCTCTCTCAAGCACAAAGACACTCTTCATCTGAATTCTAGAGAAAAAAAAGATCCGACTCTAGCATGAAAGAAGTGGATTTCAACCGGGGAGGAATTGATCTATTTCCCGTTACTTCTGCATCTCAATAATACACACCATGTAGCCAAACCCACGCTGACCAACAGAACTTAGTTATACAGTAGATTCAAACTGAGGCCCAGCTGAGACAAGACTTGCTAGACCTCCGTGAGGCACTCTGTCATTCCTTACATGTCATCACATTTAATTATATTAATCTTTGCCACAAGTAGTGTGTGGGGGGTGCATATTATGACTCTTTGTCTAGCAACGGGGTTCAAGGTCTCTTAGCTAATATGTAACTCTAAATGTTACCAGTTTCTAAGCCAAGGATATGTCCTTTTCTCAGACCAATGACCTCCACCGACTTTCTAAAACGTTAGTCCTCTGCCTTTTGTTCTGTGGCTAATTCAGGTCCCCACCCCACCTCCAGCCCTGCACCCTAAACTGTCCTGATCATACTTACATTCCCAGTTTCCCATTCCTCTGGTCCTGGATGCTTACCCCAGCTAGAAATTACATGTAGGTCTTTTAAAGAATTTTAAAAATAGTATTGCCTTTTTGCTTTTGTATTTTTAATTAAAATGTTTCAAAGTTTGTGTGGAGTGGGTGTACATGTGAGTGTGTGTGTGAGAGCTTATGTGCAGGCATAAGGAGTCCAGAGGTGTCTTTCTCTATGGTTCTTTATTGCCTTGAGACAGGGTCTCTCACTGAGCCTGGAGCTCCCCATTTCATCTAGGCTGGCTGGCCAGTAAATTATTGGGCTCTACCTGTCTTTATCCCCCAAAGCTGGTGTTTACAGACATATGTGGCAATGCTGGCTTTTTACGTGGGGATTTGAACTCAGAT
The DNA here is from genome assembly GCA_902168425.1 of Peromyscus attwateri. NCBI lineage: Eukaryota > Metazoa > Chordata > Mammalia > Rodentia > Cricetidae > Peromyscus > Peromyscus attwateri. Next base: position 27,695 of record CABHPP010122406.1, on the reverse strand, counting down.
CTTCATGTTTGCATAGCAAGTGCTCTTCCCCTCGGAGCCATCACCTCAGGTTCATCTTATTGTTTTGGTATTGCCTTTTTGTGTGTACAAAGTATGTATGTATAAACAGGGGAATAAAAGATTATTTTAACAGCTGATGATCCAGGCACAGCTGGGGGAGGCAGTATAAGCAAAATCACTCAGATCTGATGTGTGTTTATTGCTGTATTCTTATCCCAACTTTGGACAAGGATACAGTGAGAAAGGGCAGTAACTTGCTTCACGGTAGCAAAGGATGACAACTCCTAGCTGGATGTGGTGACCCATGCCTGTATTCCCACCACTCAGGAAGCTGATTCCCAACCCAAGATGGAAGCTAATTTGGGCTCTGTAACCAATTCCAGGATAGGCCTGGGTTATGTGGTGAGTTCTTGTTTCAAAAAGAACTCGTGTCTGGGGACTAGAGAGAAGGCTTGGCGGTTAAATGTGCTTGCTGTAAAATCATGAAGACTGCGGTTCTAATCCCAGAACTCCCGTAAACCAGCTCTGAGGGGAAGTTGAGACAGGAAGATTGCTGGGGCTAATTGGCTTCCGGCCTGAACAGGAAAACTTGAGCGTCAGGTTCAGGGAGAGATGCTGTCTCAGAGAAATCGGCAGAGAGTGATAAAGGAGGGTGCTCAGAGCCCTCCTCTAGCTTCCCAGTGTGCATGTGCACAGGTGTGTGAATTTGCACAGGCAAATGAATATACCATACTTTTACAAACACAGACGTACTTACAGTTTTCAAATTACATCTATTTGTTTGATTGTTTCTTTGTGTATGTACCTGGGGGCACACGCCACAGAGCAAATGCAGAGACCACAGGACAGACAGCTCGTTAGGAGTGGATTCTCTCCTTCCACCATGTGGATATCAGGAATTGAACTTGGGTAGTTTACAGCCTTGGTGGCAAGCATCTTCTCCCCAGCCCCAATTTAATGGTTTTAAAGTCATTGTCCACTGAGGCACAAAACCAAAGGGCTGAACACAATCGGATTTCCTACCGACTCCTCTTCCAGAAACTGACCCTAAAGCTTTGGTCTGCTTTGCATTTGGAATATTTTATTTTATCTCAAAGCACTGGAGATCAGTCCCAGGGATGTGTGTGGTTTGTGCAAAGGGAAGCAGGTCTACATAACCAGGAATGTGAATATAACTAGTTGGCTGTTCCAAAGTAGAAGTGCCATCATTTCCTGCCCTGCCCTTGTGTGAAAAATGCCTCAAAAATTAAGATACGTTAACATGTACATATTAATATATGTATTTCGGTGACCTTTTTCTCCCTACATTTGGTTTCTTTGAAAACCTACTGCTGTGTGTTACGTTGCGTTCTGAGACCAGCCTCTTTTTTTTCTTTTAATTGAAAATAGATTTTTTTCCTCACATAATACATCCTGATTACAGTTTTCCCTCCCTCTACCCCTCCCAGTTCCTCCCCACATCCCCTCCCATCCAGATCCACCATAATAAGACAAAACAAAAACTAACACATCGGACTAGGACAAAACAAAAAAGCGGAAGGAAAAGAACCCAAGAGAAGGCACAAGAAACAGAGACCCACTTGTCCCCACACTCAGGAATCCTGTAAAAACACTAAACTGAAATCCATAAAATACATGCAAAGGACCTGCAGTGTAAAAAGAGAGAGGAAAAAAAATACACAAATGAAAGAAAAATAATAAGATACAATTTATAAAACAAAACGAAGCTGGAAATCCCCGACACAACATTGTAAGACAAATGATGACAAAGTGCCATTCAGGTCATTTTCTGTTGGCCATCTGGTTCTGGGCATGCGGCCTACCCTCAAGAGTAGTTTATTTCCCCTGTGAGACTCCCTTGGAGGAACTAAATTCTCATTTGAAAGTCGTTATCAACTGGAAATTGCTTCTGGGTTGGAGATGGGGGCATGTGTCCACTTCTCCTTTCAGCTCTAGGGTCTCATCTGTGCAGATCCATGCAGGCCCAGTGCATGCTGCCTCAGTCTCTGTGAGTTCAAGTGAGCATCCATCCTGTTGATTTGGAGGGCCTTGGTTTCTTGTTTCCCTCCATGCCCTCTGACCCCTGTACTCTTCCTGCCTGTTTCCCAGGGTTCCCTGAGCCCCAAGGGAAGGGATTTGATGGAGAGCTGAGTGTTCCAAGGTCTCTCATTCTCTCACATGATAACTGGGTCTCTGTATTGGTTTCCATCTTCTGCAGGAGAAAGTTTCTCTGATGACTGAGAATGATCTATGAGTAAGTATAGCAGAATGTCATTAGGAGTCATTTTACTGCTACTTTTTGTTTGTTTGTTTAAAAACAATAGTATTTGGTTTTACCCCAGGTCTCTGGGCTATCTAGTCCCAGGTTCTTGGTCACCAAAGCAGTGTCAGGTATGGGTTCCATCTCATGAAGTGGGCCTTAAGTCAAACCAGACATTGGTTGGTGACTCCCACAAGCTTTGTGCCACCATTGCCCTAGCTTACTTTGTAGGCAGAACACCACTGCAGATCAAAGGGCTTGTGGCTGGGTTGGAGTCTTCCTTCCTCCTTTGGCAGTGTGCAGAGTACCTTCCTGTACCAAGGAAGTCAGTGTGAAGGGGGGAAGGCTCTAGGTAGGCACCAGCTCAACTTCTCCATGTTCAATGAGTTGTGTAGGTGTTGTCTTCAGCAATTTTTAGGGTCACTTATAAGTACTACATATCATCTACGAATAAAGATACTTAGACTTCTTTGTTTCCAATTTGTGTACTCTTGATCTCTTTCAGTTGCCTTATTGCTCTAGTTAAGACTTAAAGTACTCTATTGAACAGGTATGAAGAAAGTGGACAGCCTTGCTTTGTTCCTGATTTTAGCTTTGAGTTTCTCTCCATTCAAGCTGATAATGGTCATCGTCTTGCTTTAAACTGCCTTTATTATGTTGAGGTATGTCCTTTGTATTCCTAATCACTCCAGGACTTTTATCATGAAGGGGTGTTGGATTTTGTCAAAGGCCTTTTCTGCATCTAATGAGATGATCATGTGGTTTTGATCGTTCAGATTATTTATATGGTGGGTTACATTTATCCATTTACATATATTGGATCATCTCTGAATCTCTGGGATGAAGCCTACTTGATCATGGTGAATGATCTTTTTGATGTGTTCTTGGATTCCATTTGAAAGTATTTTATTGAGAATTTTTTTTTGCATCTGTATTCACAGGGGAAATTGGTGTATAATTTTTCTTTTTTGAGTCTTTATGTGGTTTGGGTATCAGGGTAACTGTGGCCTCTTTAAACAAGTTGGGCAATGTTCCTTCTGTTTCTATTTTGTGGAATAATTTGAGAAGTATTGGCATTAACTCTCCTTTGAATGTCTGGTAGAGTTCTGTACTAAAACCATCTGGACCTGGGCTTTTTTTTTTTCCGGTCCAGAGATGACTGCTTCTGTTTCACTAGGGGTTTTGGTCGGTTTAAATTGCTTATCTGATCTTGATTTGCCTTTGATAAATGGTATGTATAGAGAAATCTATCTGTTTCTTTCAAATTTTCCAGTTTGGTGGAATATAGGTTTTTAAGGTGTGTCCTTATGACTCTCTAGATTTTTTTCTGTGTCTGTTGTTATATCCCCCTTTTCTTTTCTTTTTCTTTTTCTTTTGGTTTTTCGAGACAAGGTTTCTTCTCTGTAGCTTTGGAGCCTGTCCTGAAACTCACTCTGTAGCTCAGGCTGGCCTTGAACTCACAGAGATCTGCCTGCCTCTGCCTCCCGAATGCTGGGATTAAAGGTGTGCACCACCACCGCCCAGCTTCTTTATGTTTTTTAAATAATTTTTATTTTATGGGCACTGATGTTTTGCTTGCATGTATTCCAGATCTTGGAATTACAGACAGTTATGAGTTGCCATATGGGTGCTGGGAATTGAACCCAGGTCCTCAGGAAGAGCAGTCAGTGGTCTTAACTACTGAGTCATCTCTCCAACCCCTATATCCCCCTGTTCATTTCTAATTTTGTTAATTTAGATATTGTCTCTGCCTTTTAGTTAATTTATAAGGGTTTGTCAATCTTATTAATTTTCTCAAAGAACCAACTCTGTTTCATTGATTCTTTGGGCGTTTTTTTGTTTGCTTGTTGCTTTTGCTGTCTACTCCTTTTGGGTCTGGTTTCTTCTCTTTGTTCTAGGACTTTTGGGTGTGCTGTTAAATTGTTAAATTACTAGTATGAGATCATTCCAGTTTTTTTTTTTTAACTTGTCTCTTAGAATTGCCTTCATTGTATCCTGTAAGTTTGAGTATGTTGTGTATTCATTTCATTCAATTCTAGAAAGTCTTTCATTTCTTTCTGGATCCATTTTCCATTCCATAGTGAGTTGTTCAGTTTCTGTGACATTGTAGGCTTTTTGTTGGTTTTGCTGTTGTTGATATCCAGTTTTAATCTATGGTGGTCGATAGGACGCACAGAGTTATTTCAGTTTTCTTGTATCTGTTGAGAGTTGTTTTGTGTCTGAGTATGTGAAATTTTTGGAGAAAGTTTCATAAGGTGTTAAGAAGAAGGTATATTCTTTTGGTTTTGTTTTGTTTTAGTAACTTATTTATTTGTACTTTATGTGCATTGATGTTTTGCCTGCATGTATGTCTGTGTGAAGGTGTTGGATCCCCTGGAACAGGAGTTACAGACAGTTGTGAGCTGCCATGTGAGGGCTAGGAATTGAACGTGGGTCCTCTGGAAGAGTAGTCAGTGATCTTAACTGCTGAGCCATCTCTCCAGCCCCAAGAAAGAATATTCTTTTGTGTTATGGTGAAATGTTCTGTAAATACGTTAGGTCATTTTGGCTTATAACACCTGTTCCAGCATTTCTCTGTTTAGTTTTTGTTTTGTTTTGTTTTGTTTTGTTTTGTTTTGTTTTTTTGAGACAGGGTTTCTTTGTGTAGCACTGACTGTCTTGGAACTTGCTCTGTAGCCCAGGCTGGCCTCAAACTCACAAAGATCTGCTTGCCTCTGCCTCCTGAGTGCTTGGATTAAAGGTGTGCACCACCACCGCCTGGCATAGTTTGCATCTTTTTATTGGGTAATTGAGACTATTGATGTTGAGAAAGATCAATGGGCAGTGTTTTTTGTTTTTGTTGTTGTTTTTTTTTTTTTGTTTTTGGTTTTTCCAAAACAGGGTTTCCTCTGTAGCTTTAGAGCCTGTCCTGGACTAGCTCTGTAGACCAGGCTGGCCTGGAACTCACAGAGATCCACCTGCCTCTGCCTCCCGAGGGCGCCACCACCGCCCGGAGGGCAGTGTTTGTTGATTCCTTTTATTTTGCTGGTGTGTGTGTGTGTGTGTGTGTGTGTGTGTGTGTGTGTTTCTCCGTTTTGATTTGCTGGTTCAGGATTATTTATTTCTTGTATTTTCTTGACCGTGGTTAATCTGTTTAGGTTGGAGTTTACCTTCTAGCACCACCTGTAAGGCTGGATTTGTAGATAGATATTGCTTACATTTGGTTTTATTATGGAATGTCTTATTTCCATCTATCATGATTGAAAATTTTGCTGGGTGTAGTGGTCTAGGCTGGCGTCTGTGGTCTCTTAGAGTCTGAAGCACATCTGTCCAGGCTCTTCTGGCTTTAGAGTCTCCACTGAGAAGTCAGGTGTAATTCCACTAGGTCTGCCTTCATATGTTACCTGGTCTTGTTCTCTTGCAGCTTTTACTATTCTTTGTTCTGAATGGTTATTGTTTTGACTATTATGTGCTGAGGGGGCTTTCTTTTCTGGTCCAGTCTATTTGATGTTCTGTAAGCTTCTTGGATCTGGATAGGCACCTCCTCCTTTGGACATTTTCTTCTATGATTTTATTGAGAATATTTTCTGTGCCTTTGACCTGAGTTTCTTCTCCTTCTTCTGTTCCCATTATTCTTAGAGTTGGTCTTTTCAGAGCGACTCAGATTTTCTGGATGTTTTGTGCCAGTTGTTTTTTTAGATTTAACGTTTTTTTGACTGAGGTATTCATTTCTTTCATGGTGTCTTCAGTGCCTGAGATTCTCTCTTCCATTCTATTCTATTGGTGAGTCTTGCCTCAGAGGTTCCTGTTTGAGTTCCTAAATTCTTCATATCCAGATTTTTCTCAGTTTGGATTTTCTTTATTGATTCTGTTTCCATTTTCAGGTCTTGAACTGGTTGATTCATTTCTTTCCACTGTTTGTGTTTTCATAGAGTTCTTTAAGAGATTTGTTCATTTCATCTTTAAGGACCCTTTATCAGATTCATAAAGGCCATTTTAAGGTCTTTTTCTTATACTTCAGCTGTGTTGCAGTGTACTCAGGGTCTGCTGTGGTAGAGCTGCTGGGCTTGAATGGAAACCTATTTCCCTGGCTGTTATTGATTGTGTTTTTGCACTCGTGTCTAGGCATCTGGGTTTGGGAAGATTGTAATTCCAGGTACTGCTATCTGGTCCTGTCTTTGTTCGGTGGGGTGGCTGTCTTGTTCCTTGGCTTCCGTTGTCCTCTCTGGTTCTTGGGAGAGTGTGATCTCTGGGTGTTGCCTGGTAGGAAATTCTTCTGGGATCCTGACAGGTGTGGCCACTGGGAGTTCCAGGCAAAACGTGTTTCTAGGTATCAGGAGCTCACACTTAGGAATGGGGATGGCTAGAAGGCAGGGTGGGGCTGAGGAGGTCCTGAGGAGGAAAGCAGAATCTGCTTAGTTCCCTGAGAATGGGCCAGAGAGGAGAGTCTGCACCAGGTAGTCTACTACAGAGCTGGGAGTGAGACTGGGGGAGTGGATTTGGAAGGAAGGAGAGAGAGGTGAAGATGTGCAGTTAGTCTACCTGCTCCCATGACCACAGTGACCAGGGATTCCCTCTGAAGATGTCCTCGGCCCCTCCCCAGCTTCTTGCTTGAGTGTTCATTTTCTCTGACCTTTGTTACAGCCATGCATCTGTTTACTGGGACTGTAGCATTTGAAGAATTTCTCTTTTCTTTTTTGGACAAGGCCTCACTATGTAGTCCTGGCTAGCTGGAAACTCCCTGTACATCAGGCTGGCCTTGAACTCATAGAGTTCTGCCTGCCTCTGCCTCAAGAGTGGTGGGGTGAAAGGCTTGCACCACCAAGTCCAGCACAATTCTATTCTTGTGAATACAGTTTTTTCCCATTGAAATCAAACAGCATAACACCCATCACACGTGATTTCCTTGTCAGTCATGTGTTGCATCCCATAATTCTTGATTTATTGATTTAACGTGTCTCTTGTACTGAACTATAAGCCCTTCTGAGTGTGAAGTTTGGGGTACCATTGAGTATTTCATCTCCAGAATCGTGGTAGGGATTTAAGTTGATACCCAGTAAGTATTGGTGAGGTGTTGACTATCGAATGGGCTCGAAAATCAAATTGGATCTGAGTTTCTGAGGTGCAATTTGTGAGCTGAGGGACCTTGAACAAGTTGGTTAGCTACTCTGAGCCTTCACACCTTTGCTTAGAAAACAGTAACAGAGAAGCATAGTGACAGAGAAGCCCAGTGACAGAGAAGCCTACCTCCTGGCTTTTTGGACAGTGCTATGTGGCCTGTAATTCAATTCCTGAGACATGCTGTTGTTCTCATGAACTCACAGCAGTGGTGGCTGCTGCACAAGCCTGGGCCCATCAGCATTTCACCACGGATGTAGGGGGTGTGTATGAGACCCCACCCTTCCCTGATGTTGTAGGGGAAGCTAATCATTGGGAGAGGGAGTCATATTCCACATTGGTATGGCCACTGGCACATTTTTCTCCTTCACATAAATAAACCCTACCTATGATCATGTTGGTGACCCCAATTAAATGCTGTGGGTCTCTTCCTCTGACTCCCCCCAAAGACAGGGAAGTACAAAGGGAACTTCAGGACAAGGAGGGATTTGATGCATGGGGATGAAAAGATGAGAAGGGATGGGGATTTCATAAAACAACATTACTTATATGTATGAAATCAGCAAAGAGTAAATACACTAAATAATAAAAAAAAATCAGTTCAGTGTTTCTCACACAGAATCAGTATAAGTGCTACCAAACATGTTGATACTTTGTAGAAAAATTAATTTTCACCGTAGTGTCAGGATCTAAAAATATCTCCTGCAATTAAGAGCCAGTAAGTAAACTCAAGAAATCATTGCAGTCACAATGTTCAAGTTTGCCCACTTTCTTTTCCCTATAGAGCTCCTGTATGGATTTCTCTTCATGAAGAAGAATGCAAATTACCAAATGAATTCATGCTAAGCCTAGGGAGACTCCAGGAAGCCTGGCACAGGATAGAACTTTTATTTTGAAAGGGAATCCAGGGTGAGACTTAGTGGTCCAGTAAACCTTACAGGAGATGTACAAGACCACTGCATTTCATTCCATGTGAAAAAATGCCTTCCAAGAAAGCTATGTGTGTTGGAGAGACGGCTCGGCAGGTAAGAATGCTTGCTGCTCTTCTAGAGGACTTGAGTTTGGTTCTTGGGTAGCTGACAGCTGTCTGTGGTTGCAGTTCCCTCTTCTGGCCTCCCTGGGCACTGCACCCATGTGACATACACTCAGACATGAACGCATATGTTCCAGGAGATCTAATACCCTCTTCTGGCCTCCCTGGGCACTGCACCCATGTGACATACACTCAGACATAAACACATGTGAAAAAGAAATCATACGCTGTGAATACAAATTAAGCAGTAGATAATGGTTTGCACGCCTCAGAGTTTGGGGAAAGCAATGGTTAGTTTTCACTGTGCACTTGACACAACAGAGTCTCCAGGCAAGTGAGTCTTGGGGCTGGATCATCTGCTTAGGTTGGCTATGGGCAAGTCTGTGAGGGGTTGTATTATTACTTGAATTAGTAAAGGTGGGAAGACCTATCCTGATTACGGGTGGTGCTGCATGATGGTTTGGGCCCTCATTGAATGAAAAGGAGAGTGAGCTGAGCACTGATGAGCATGCACGAATTCATTGCTCTTTGTTCTTGACTGTGGGTGTGATGTGACTACATCTGTCAAATTCCTGCTGCCTTGACTGCCTTGCAGTGATGTCTGTAACCTGGAACTATGAGCCAGGCACACCTCTTTTCTCTTAAGTTGATTTTTTTGGGGGGGGTGTTTTGAGACAGGGTTTCAATGAGTAGCCTGCTGTCCTAGAACTCACTCTGTTGACCAGGCTGGGCTTGAACTCACAGAGATCTGCCTGCCTCTGCTTCCTGAGTGCTGGAAGTAAAGGCCTGTGCCACCACCACTTGGCTAAAGCAGGAATGGAGGTCTGGAATAAAGTCAGGTTTATTCAATACAGTGCACTCATGATGCAGAAACGAATCAGCTATGCTGCTGCTGATCCAGCTGCCACCTCTTTGTTTCCAAGGGAGACAGCGAAGGTTTGGAGAAGGTCACCAAGCTGTGGCTTCAGCAGCCCTCCACAGTCCAAGAGAAGGGAGGGGGCCTCGTCTCCCTAGCTCTTATCCAATCACATATCTCTAGAGAAGACCACACCCATTGGGCCAAGCTGCTCCAATACAATTGGCTATCAGACTGAATTCTCACAACTTGTCTAAAAGAAAAAGGAAGGTTCTAATCCTAACATAATAAAAACTATATGCAATAAGAACAATTATCAACTAAGAAATATATCTTAGATGTCCAAACCATAGGTAATAAGCAAATTTTTATAGAGATAACTCCAATAGTTGTCCTTTGCTGAAGAATCTAAGTTTTGTACCTAATATGTCCTTAGCTAAGATTCAGGAGGATTGTATCAGCAGGAAATAGTCTAGAGAACTATGCCCCAATTCCCAAAATATTGTTTATGAATGTTTGTTTTCATTTAAGGGGGAGTTGGTTATAAATTGTTATTGGTAATAGTCAATCTCTTTCTAAAGAAGAAAGGGGTATATGATATAGAAATGATGGGGGAAACAGTAGATTATTGAATCTACTTTAATCCAAAAAACAACTGTTAATCTCAAAATATTTTACATTGGTAAGGATTTTAGTTTGTTGATACAAGCTTAAAGTCAATTTTGCTATACTATATGTATATTTCTACTCTTGTTTAAGGTATTGTGTTTATACAGCTCAATTAAAAATGTAATGTATAATTTAAAATACAGATTAATAGTTAGTCATCTATAATAGTCAAATGTATAGTCATGTTAGTTAGGTTTTCTACATGTACAGAGATATATTCCAAATAGATAGGTTATCTTCTAACACTTCAAAGACCTACAGAATATGGCATTTAAAATGTTTTAACAACTTAGAATTCTTTTGATGTGAGACAAGCCCGGTTCTGGCAGCACCGATCTACTCCCGAGAGGATGCTGGGCAACGAAGAATCTCCATATGGAGTTTGATTTCTTCTTGGCAAAACTGGCCTATTGGGCAAAAAACTGCCCTTGCCTCAACTGCTGACAGTAAGAACACTGTCCAATCTGGACAGGCAAGACACACAGAAAATCGACTGTCAACTTTGCCAAGACAGGGTAGGACAGTCCTTCAAATTTTCTTTCTTTTGAAAAAGGTCTGTCAGATATTCTGGGCCTATAAGCCAAAGTTGGATGCCCCAAAATTGCAGAGAAACCTTGGGTAACTGTCCAGGCAGTCAGCTGTTTTTGTCATTTCTTACATTTTTTGAAAGTCACTCGCTTGCACTTCCTGCTTACTCAGGTAATATTTCCTTCTTGGGTCTTTGATAGAGTTGAAGACTCCATAATTATAGTTATAGTTTCCTTAATTATGATAAAAGGTAAATTAGATATAAAACTTTTAGACACACCAAGATAAGATAAACAATTGAATGTTTTCTCTGATTTTGTCAAAGACAAATAGACAGGGTACTGTAACTGTAATTCTTGCTTGATAACTATTTTGTTATTTGTAATTTTACTATGTTAAGGTTAAAACTTTCCTTTTTGATTATACAGAAAGGGGGGAAATGTTGTGGAAGGACCCTTCTGTACACTGTGACTGTATGTCGCTCTCATTTCTTGATAATAAAAGCTGATTTGGCCTATAGCCAGACAGAATAAGGTTGGGCAGGGAAGCCAAGTGGAGATACAGGGAGAAGAAAGGCAGAGTCAGGGGGAGACACAAGCCAGCTGCCCAAGGAGCAAGATGCCAAAGGACTGGTAAGCCACAGGCCATGTGGTGATGCATAGATTAATAGAAACGGGTCAATTTAAATGTAAGATCTAGTTAGTAATAAGCCTGAGCCATTGGCCAAACATATATAATTAATATAAGCCTTTGTGTGATAATTTGGGCAGAGAAAGGTCACTGTTTATACCCAGCTTTAAGTTGCTTTTTATTCCAGCATCAGGAAACAGAACTGAGCATCACTGAAATGAATCAAAATATCACTTATTTAGACATGCACTAAAGTAAGTACAGTAAAAGTGCTCATAGCAGAATGCAGAAGTTAAGATGCCCACTCTATGCTTCTTAATGTTACGGTACATTTGAATATTTTTATAATAATATGTTGGGAGGAAAACAAAAATAAGGATACCTTTGAGACAAGCAATACCCTGAACCAGTAAGGCTCACACACACTGGCTCTGGGTCAGTATTTAATGAAGAGTTCCTGGGTCCTCTGCCAGGGCGGTAGAAGCTTCCAGCACTGTGTTTGCATAATGCAGACATAGAAGATGAGGTGTTAATGCAAAAACATGGTTCTCACCTCAAAGCAGGTATCAAGCAGTTTATTCTGGAGCCAAACATGAGTCCCCATGGCCTAGCAACACAGATTTGGGTCACCCTGCATTCCATGTTCCAATATGGTAAGACGTGATGAAGTTTTTATGGTAAAAGGACAAGAAAATCATAAATCAAGGCACTTTTCAAATACACAGTGGAGACATCAGGTAGGTGGATCATAGCAAAGCAGGAGCAACTTTGCTCTAGGCTCAGATGCTATCTGATGGCATTTCTTAGTTCTTTGGTAGGTTGGAAACTAAGAGTGTGTTTGAACCTTCCCAGAATTTACCTAAGGCTACACAGAAGGGCAATAAATGGCTATGTAGGAGCCTAAAGATGCCCCAATTAATTTGGCTCTGGACTTGCAACATTCTGATCTCTGCATATCATTTAAATTCTCATCAGTTTGTCAACCTCTCCAGGGCTCAGTGGAAGGTGACATTCTCAGGAACTCTCCTTCCCAGAGGTCTAGGGTGGAAAAATAGCAACAAAAAGGATGTGTGGAGAATGGGAAGTAGAAGCAGGCTGTCCACCTGCACTTAAGAAATAACTAAGTTACTTGGACACCATGTATCCAGGGCTGCAGAGACACCATTCTGATTCCTGGTTATTAGACCTGTGGAAGTGTGAGGTTGCAGCTATTTCAAATCCTGGACCACCTGGTAGAGACACATGAACAAGCTCAAATTTCCCACATGTCTTTGGGAAGATGCTTATGATGCTTACTTGGGTTTTTGTAATGTAATTATTTTCTTGCGTCAAGTGATAAAGAATTTATAAAATTTTAAAGAAACTCCCTTCCAATTAGAGGTTTCGTAATATGGGCCCAAGGCTGCTACATGGCTCATTGGTAGAGAGCCTCATGTGTGAGTGTGCTTAGTGTGATCTTTAGTGCTTTGAAGGGAGATGGGAAGGGACAGAAGAGAAAGGATGGAAGGAGGAAGGAAGGAGGGAGAGAGGAAGTCAGTTACAGGCTAAAGGTAGTTTTCAGGTTTATATATAGATGACTATGGATGTAGCCTGGCAGGCTGAGCACACATACAGACCTTCTTCTCTTGGCTAAGGGTTGCTAAGGGGATGCAGGACATGTAGAAGGAAGTAAGAAATCAGTAGTCATGGTTTCTATATTGAGCCAAGGACCAAGTTATTGCATTAGCCATTCACTGCCAGTTGTGAAATGTGTTTGTCTTTGTTTGTTTTTGTACAAGTGGAAACACTCTCTAGATTTTTTTCAAATTAAAAAAAGAACAGGTATATTAAATAAACACTGAAAATTGGGTTAACCAGGAAACAGTGACCATCAAGAGCATTCACAAAACTTATGAGCTGAGTAGGGAAAGAAAAATGTGCAACCTGTATGACTCCTGACTGGACCTGTGCCTAAGGCAAGGTCACAGCTAGGTTCAGTCAGTACCCAGGGCAGCAAACAGCCTTTACCATAGGATGGGATGTAGGACCAGCCTCATGTCTGGGTTTCTAACCGCAGAACACATGGGTATGTACTGCAGGTCAGGTTGTGGGTGGCACGATCCTGCTGTTGTACTCAGTACAGGTCTTGGGACTCTTCTAGCACATCCCTGTGTTTATTGCAACAGCTGCTTCTGGGTATGATCTTTGGGGTGACACAGATTGGGGAAGGGGTCTTCCCTACAGTCCCTTTGTTAAGTGGATACACTATAACAATGGTGCTGAGTGTAACTACCTCCTGTGGGTGTGTCTCCTGGTCACCAATGAGGACCTCAAGTCTTAGAAGCCTGAGCCACCTTAATCAAGACTATCCCTAAACATGGGCTTCTCTTAGGAGCATCCTGTTTCCAGGTTGCTCATCACACATAGATGTACAGGCATCTGTGACTCATACTGTACTCTGAGAGGTACCAGGTTTGGGCTCCATAGATGCCCAAGTGTTTCTCATCTGTTTTTGGAGGTGATGTGGATGCCCTGTGTTGCCTGGGTCACTGCAGGAGTGAGGAGGACTCACAGAGAGGAGGGACCAATTGTGCCTCGCCAGTACAAGCAGAGAAGCTTGTGCCCTGGAAAGGTGAGCTTTGAGAGCTGTGCAAAGAATAGGCAGGGCATAGAAACCCAAGGAGGACCAGTGTGAGCAGAGGTGTAGAGTGAGGCTCTGCCTCAGTGACCCCAGAGCCACCTGTTCCCTATTAACCACAGGCCTTTCTGGGATTCTGCAGACCTTCACCACAGCCACCACCACAGCCGCCACCACCACCACCACCACCACCACCACCACCACCACCACCACCACAGCCACCACCACAGCCATCAGCTGGAGGCACCTATCCCGTACTCCATGTGTATGTATTCAAGATTTGCAGTTCTGAAGTCCTAGAAGACAATGTGGGTGGTGAGTTGATGTAAGGACCCATGAACGTTGTAGACACAGGATTTAATGAAGGATTTCTGGCTCTATTGTCATAAAGCATTTCTAAAATGTTTGCAATTACATGAGAGCAGAAAGAGCTGGGAAACCCCCAACTTAGTAGCTTTAGTTATTCATTAATTAATCAATTAATTAAATTATTTATTTACTCATGATTGTGTATAGGCACATTTGTCCCACAGTGCATGTGTGGAGATCAAAGGACAGATTTGTGGAGTCAGTTCTCATTTTTACTCATTGATGTGGGTTTCAGAGCTCATACATAATCAGGTCGTCAGGCACATGGTCCATCCTTCTGACCCCTTAGCTGCTTTAAATAGCAACAAGTCATGACCTCATTTGGTGTCTGAGGATCAGGAACTCAGTACCCCTTGGCTGAGTGTATCTGGCTCCAGGTCTCTCATACAGCAGCAAACACACATTGGCCAGGGCTGTGCCACTTACAATTTAACCTGTGTGGAGAGCCTTCTGGTGGTGGTCATCCGTTTCTCAAATTGGGCATCACTGTGTGGGTGAATGTCCCCATGACATGGCAGTTGGCCGTCATTGAGATGACATACAAAAGACCAAACAGGAAACACCTTTCTTTGTGCCCAAGTCTCTGACAAACCATCACACCTGATGCGTTTCATTGGCCACTCTGAGAATCCTTGATTCACTGCAGAAGAGGGTTATGCAAGCAAATCAATACCAGAGGATGTGCACCCCAGGGGACTATGGTCAAGACCACCTCATATTTTGGGAAGATTAGAGCTTTCCAAACATGAGCTGGGCACATGTCTGTAGGCTCAAGACTCAGAAGGCTGAGCAGACAGATCAGGCCTATCTCAGTTATACAAGTGAGTTAAGGTCATCCTAGGCTACACGACACTTTGTCTGACAGCAGCAAAGTACATACACACACCAGAGATGACGGAGTGAGCTGGACACCCTAAAAACACTTCTCCCTTAACATATCTAAAAATACTGAATAAAACGTTTTAAAGGTTTATTTTGATTTTTAAAATGTATGCCTGTGTGTATGTGTTTGTTTACCTCATGTGTGCAGTACCCACAGAGGACAGAAGAGGGTGTAAGAACCCGAGACTGGAGTTCAGACAGCTGTGAGCCACTATGTGGGTGCTGGGAACTAAACCCTGGTCCTTTGCAAGAGCAACACAAGCTCTTAATCACTGAGCCATCTCTCTAGCCCCATTCATGTGTGTGTGTGTGTGTGTGTGTGTGTGTGTGTGTGTGTGTGTGTGTGTGTGTGTATATATATATATATATCTTTTTAAATTGCATCATTATGCACAGGAGAATAAGAGGTGAAACAAACACATAAGGAAATGTGGACTGAGAGAGATGAGCGGGTGCTTAAACTGGAAGCTCCCCTCGGTACATCCATTCACCTTCAAGTGAAGGGAAGATTAGTCGGTTTCCCTCACAGGGCTACTAACAAGGCATCATGGCACAGCCAACAGGAGACAACTTCGGGGAGGGTGTAGGGGGTCAGAGCAGAGATCCACCTACAAACACCTCACATCCCAATGGACATTCCTCAGTGAGAGTTTACACCAGGAATTTCTCTATTCCCCTTCCTCATGCAAGGAGAGAAAAGCTGTCCTGTTTCTGCCCAGGCTCTGCTGGCTTGGGAAGGTCAGGGTTTCTAACCAGAGGCTGGTTTTATGTGGGCTTGCAGCCACACTCACGCTCTCAGCATGAGTTACAAAAACCTAGCTGATCATTTGTTTTAAAATGTGACCCAGTGTGCGGAGTGCTCTCCGGCTAGAAACAAACGGATATCGCGAGGAAGGGACGACTGTTAACTCAGCGCCAAAGACTCCTGGGTAGGCACTTCCTTTGAACTAGAACTGACTATAAATGAAAATAAAAAAGAATCACAAGACATTTGAGGAAGAAAGGCATCGTGGGAAAGGATCAGTACAACCAGCAGGTGGTAAATGGAGGTTGACCAGCATTTCAGATAGTGGGTGACTGATTATGAAATAAATTTAAGCATTACATCTTTATTGCATTGATTGATTGATTTTTTTTTAATTGTGTGTGCCATAGTGTACTTGTGGAGCTCAGAAGATAACTTTTGGGAGTTGCCATGAGGGACTTGAGGATCAAACTGACTTAGAAAGCCTAAAGCATTTATTATCTGGCCCTTTATAGAAAAAGAAAATGGCAACGTTTGTTGCAGAAGTGCCTGCATTGAAGCCCCAGTCAGCCTGGGGTTGAAATTCAGGAAAGAGCCATACACCTCCCACCCCACCCCCCCACGCACACAACGCACGCACACAACGCACGCACGCATGCACACACACACGTGCAGCAGGAAGAACTGAACAAGGGAGACCGGAGGGTTTGGAGAGAGGGCTTGGTTGGACACAGTCTTGGGTTTGGTAAAAGAAAGGGAGTCCATTTATGTAGTCTGTATAGTTAGTTGGGTACCTAAAATAGCCCCAATCTGCTTCTGAGTATTGAGTGTTTAATGGATGAATGTAGGGAGTCTGGGGAAGAAGACTGGTCCAAGCATGTAGTTACTACCGAATTGTGAATGGAGTTCCTTAGGCAAACAGAAAATTAAGCGGGGTAGAGAAAGGACAATTCGTTTTGAATAACAGCTCTTTGCGACATGTACCCAGGTGCTCTATCCCCAAATATGTCAAAGCCGCTTTGTGACCCTGCCTGTGCCAGTATGGGCCCCCACACTGCTTCTGAGCACCACGTGCTAACAGCTCCCCCGAGAGCAGAGAGGAGGGTTGGAGATGGTGGCAGCAGTGAGCTGCAGTGGTTGCTCCAGGCTGGTAACAGCCGCGCAAGCCAATTAGGGGAGTGATTTGGAGAAAGGAGGCAAGAGGCACAAAGGAGCCTCCGGGGCTCTTGTTTGAAGACAAGACACACCTGGCTTTCCTCACTCTCCCTGAGGTAAGGCTCTGCCCTTCTCCTGCCCTCCTGAATGAGTCAGCAAGGACTGGGTTGTAAAATAAGGGGCTGGGTGATGAGCAACCAACTTCTGAGGCTCTATTATATGCTTGTCTTTGCACATTTACCCCGGTCCTTATATCACCCTCACAGAGCTGGTATTGACCTCCTGTTCTGCAAATAGGGAGGATGAGGCCCAGGCAGAAGTCTTCAGACTACAAAGGAAGGCGTCACTCCAAAACCCCGTTCTTTCCTCCTCTCTAAGCAGTTCTAGCCAAGATCCACACGGGAGAGCTCAGCTCACCTTCCCTGCTAAGATCCATGACTTCCTTATTCCCCCATCCCTTCCTGAGAGTTTATAGACTGTTAACTGTTAGGGGATGAGCTCATGAGGCCCAGACCTTCCTGAGAATCTGCAGGGAGTTAATGGTAGCTGGGGGGTGGCGTGTGGATTTTCTTTAGTTGTGTGACCACTGGTAAGTTTCCTGTGTTCCTATAAATAACCTGTCACCCCTGCAAAGTTGCCTGTAACAATCCTAACTAAACTTGCTGGGTAACACACATGGCGGGTGGGCATGAGGAAAGAGGGGGGCTAGGTGAGGAAAAAGGAGGGGATCAGGAGTGGGCGGGGGACGGGAGAGGATAATGGCGGGTGAATATGAAGAATATGTATTATATACATGTATGAAAACATAATGAGTCCATTATCATATATAACTAATAAACGCTTTTTGCAAAAACCCAGCAGGAAGGAAAACTGAAAAGAAGTCCTGCTGCCCGACACAGAATCACAAATGGGCAGAGTAACAACTGCAGAAATCTCCTTTCTCAGAAAGTTGCCATGGAAATAGTCACATGCTGGGAGTGGAGACCTGAGGTTTGTCCACTGGGCTAGATGCATTGAGTGGTTACGGCCAGGGAAAGCCAGGGGAGCTGAACCCTGATGCCAGGGAGCCGGTGTACACTGAGAACAGGAGGGAGGCTCATAGAGGGTGGGTGTGGGTGACCACCTCTCAATAGGAAGGTCGGGCTGGAGGCCAGTATGTGGAGACGGACTTCATTCCTGGGCCTCACGGCCGCCTTACTGAGCTCACTTTCTGCCAGCCAGAGAAAAGTGCCGTGAAGACACCACAGACGGGGACAGTAAAGAGAGAAGAATATTGGTCACCGTTAGTTGTGTGTGCCAACTTGATTGGCCTGCAGGGTGCCCAGATATTTAATAAAGCATTGCTAACACTGTGTCTGCAGGAGTGCCTCTTGAGTTACCTGTGAACTGGGAGACAGAGGGAAGTGGATTGCTCGCCCTAGCAGGGACGGACCTCATCCAAGCCATTGGATGCCCGTGTTGTGAAAAGGGCAGAGGAAGGGAAATAGTTTCTCTCTGCCTGTCTTTGAGCTGGAACATGGATGCTCTGCCTTTGGAGGAAGATGTGGGATGGAACTCCTATGCATTAAACTTTCCTGCTTCTTGGATTAGGATTTGGACTGGAAGTTATTGGCTGTTCTGGGTTTGCCGTGGTGACCTGCAGGTCACCACACTCCTCAGCCTCCACACCTTTGTGAGCCAATTAGTTATAAGAAGTTCCGGGGCTGGAGAATATGAGTCAGCAGTGAAGAATATTTACTGCTCTCTCAGAGGACCAGAGCTCAGCTCCCAGCATTGGCATCAGGTGACTCACAAACACCTGTACCTCCAGCTCCAAGGGATCAGATGTCCCCTTCTTGCCTCTGTGTGTGGGCACCCAGACATGTGCACAGATATACACCTAAATAAAATTTAAAAAATCTTAAAAAAGAAACCCGATCAATCAATCATCACCTATCCTGCATCCTCTTGGTTCTGGTTCTCTGGGGCACCCAGACTGCCCTCATACAAGCCTCTTCACCTTGCTGCCGTCTCTCCATGCTGGGACTCGGTGTGGAAGTCGCAGGTAGGGACAAATCTGAGACAGACCAAGCAGGAGGAAGGATCGACTCAGGGGCTTCCAAGGAAAGTAGATGTTAGTAATTTGGTGATGGAACAGATGGAGACAGTGGACCCAGGGCCAGGTTCCTCAGCATGGGCCTGTGTGTTGACAGCACCACGGACTCACAGGGTCCAGCCACACTTACTTTAATGCTCTGCTGCTACAGCATTGGAATTTTTAGTAAGTTTGAATGAAGGGGGAATTCATTTTCACATTGCACTGGTCCTTGCAGAGAAGGTATACTCTGTGATGCTCGCAGGGTTGTATCCCTTAGAGAAATGGAGATGGAGTTGGGAAATGGCATTAATATGATTAATGCTGTTGCCATATCAAGGGTGGAGAGCTGTTCCACCAGACAGACAGTCCTAGCATCAACCTCAGCAGCCAGGAACTATGGTTTTTGCTTCAAACAATTTGATGAAGGAAAGATGGAAAGTGTTGGTTACACAAACTGAAAAAGTCTCCCTGTGAACTAAGCTCCAGCCCCCACCAGGCCCGAGACTGAGTTTCACTTACCCTTTCGTAACACAGACCTTTGTCCCCAGATCTGACTAAGAAGTTAAGCAATTTGGCCAGGCCTTCCTCTCCCCAGAAGAAATAAGACTTCCCTAAGGCAATAGCTGTGACTCAAGTGCACAGTGAGAGAGGAGGGCATTAGCGTAGCTCTGGGAAAGGTTCTGAGACGTTCTTACTGCTGTGGGGCTGAGCCCCACCCAACTGCTAAGTACCGAACCAAGGACCATTCACAACTCTGACCATCCTCCAGGGAGAATTTCAAGGTGGATGCTCAGGAGGCCCCACTCCTCTATGACTGTCTGTAGGCAGTAATTAATGGTTGCTGGGGAAGAGAGATGTTTTCTTCAGTGATGTAGACATTGGTAAGTTGACCATGTTCTTGTAAATAACCCCTCACCCCTGATCCTGTGATTAATTCACCAGGACACAGAGCACACAACACACACACACACACACACACACACACACACACACACACACACACATAGAATAATAACAAATCATCTAGTATTTGTTTAGTAAGGAGAATGTATTGTGTGGTATACTTAAAATTGTTGGCAAAAATCAAGTCCATCAGTAGAGTAGATGGAAGTGTCCAGAGTCTGAGTACTCCGAGGGCTTGTACCTAGACCCTGAAGTTACAGGCAGCCACAGCAAGGTAGACAGCAAGAGTCATCGACATGAGTGCTAGCCAAGCACAGCCAGGTCAGGAGAGAATAGCCAGGTGTGTAGGGACAGGAGGAGTGGACGTTCCAGCACAAACCATATCTCTTTGGTGTGGACTTGGTGACAATGTTAATCTCTTATTACCATCATTAGCAGAAAAAATGAAAATGACATTATTCTGTAAGATGAATTCAGATGTAACACGAATCTTAAAAAGGTTTTATTAATTTTTAAAAAAGGTGCCAGATATTGGGGTGAACGCTGAAAGACCAGAGAAGCAGAACAAGCCACAGGCAACCTCACCTCGCCAGCTCCTCATCCGATCCTGTTTCCACAAATCCTCAGACTGAAAGCCTCTGAGTCCTCACCCCTGAGGGTCTCAGTTGAACTGCTTAGAAGAATCTAGTTCCTGGTCCTCATGCCTTCAGAGCACGAGTTCCTGTTTCCTCACGCCTTATATACCTTTCTGTGTCCTGCCACATTACTTCCTGAGATTAAAGGCGTGTGTCCTTCCCAAGCAAAGACATGAGATCTCAAGTGCTGGGGTTAAAGGTGTGTGCCACCACTGTCTGGTCTCTATGTCTAATCTAGTGGCTGGCTCTGTTCTCTCATCCCCAGATATTTTTATTTATTAGAGTGCAAACAAAATATCACCACATTAATCAAGTAGGGGCTAAATAAGATGACCTGCCTAATATTCAGGTAGACCAGGTCAAGTAAAAAATGACCTAGAATGACTGGTTGTGTGTGTGTGTGTGTGTGTGTGTGTGTGTGTGTATCTTTGTGTGTCTTGATGAAATGTGATGTGTGTATGTTCATGTCTGAATGGTCTTCAGAAATGAGGTGATAGTCCAGAATATCAATTCTTCCTTTCAAAATCTTAAGAAAATTTCAAGGAACTGAATCAGTATTTAGGGAAGAAGGTAGGTCATGCATCATATTAGAGAGATTTGGGGGCCAGCTGTACTTTATTCAAATCTGATTTTGGACCAGACATGGTGGTGCACACACACCTTCAATCCCAGCACTTGGAAAGCAGAGGCAGAGCAGAAGACACTCAGTGTCAACCTCACCTACACACACACACACACACACACACACACACACACACACACACAAGCATGCACACCCTTTCATGCACAGTCATGTTCATGTGCACACACACGCACCCACATACAGACATACACCCACATACAGACATACACCCACATACAGACATACACCCACATAGTCATAATGAGAATAGAGAAAAGTAGAAAGAAAAAAATGTCTATTATTCCTTGTGTTTGTGAAAAAACTCCACTGAGGGGTGTAAAAACTATTGTACAGCATGTTGGGTACGGCAGTGCACACCTACAATCCCAATCACAGGAAGATTGCCTAGGAGTTCGAGCAGCATTGGCTACAAAATGAATCCCATGCCAACCAAGGCTACACAGTGAGATCCTCCATAAAAATAAATAAATAAGCAAGCAAGCAAAAAACTAGAATGGAAGGAAGGATTTTGGTGGAGGAAATAACACTCACCACTGGTAAATTTTATTATACATGATGATATTGTACTATATTTCAGCATTATCTTTAACTCTCAATGTCGCTGGTATTTTCAAGGGATATGGTAAACCACTTGATTTAAGCCAAAATCTTTTGTTACTTCCTTTCAAGTTTTTCTCTTCTCATGTTATTTTCTCGCCTCTCCCCGACTTAATGCAAATAATCTAGAAAGAAAACCTGTCCACATAGAAAGGACTTTCTGTCTGACAACCATAGGCTTTTAGAGGAGGGCGCTCACCTCTGCTGTGGGAGTCTTCCTCTCTGTAAAGTGAGCTGGGTAAACTAGACACATCCTAAGGTCACCCTCGGTTCTGTAATTCGATGGTTCTAAAGCCTGCAGGGACTAGCCCGTGACCCTGCTCCCACCTCTGGTATCAGATTCTGCACCTGCTCTCCTTACTCACTGTCTTTTCTGTCTCCCACTTAACTCTGTCTGTGCAGAGTCCCCGAATGAGCCAACACGGTTTTCCGGTGCTACTGTGAGATGTTCCAGAGCCTTCCTCCAAGCTCTTTCAAGGAAACCCCTGAACAGTAGATCCTTCCCAAGAGGCCAGCCTGCCCCAGGCCTTGGGAGTTGCTTTGTTTCTTTGACCTCTGCCTGGTGGAGATAAAACCAAAAGCCTGTAATCAATGGCGCATGTGATCAGTGTGGTGACCGTCCATCTTTACTCCCAACTCCGATGCATCCTTGCAGCACTGGAGAGAGCATTGGCCGGTAAGCTCCTGAATCTGCAGCATGTGCTGTCAGTCCCCAAGCAGTAAGGCCTAATGTATGTTTGATGCTGGCCAGCGAAGGAAGTTACTAGCAATTTTCTGAAATCGATAGATAAGGAATCAATAACAAAACCAATGGAAGAAGCCATCTTTGGTGACTGGGGCAGCTATAAAAGGTGGGAGAGACATTTCTGAATAGTTCAAGGAGCAGAAGAATAAGATCGTCAGGGCTGTTCTGAGCACCAACAGATGCCTTAGAGCGTTTTGTGTTGCTAACAGAATAGCATGCACGGGGCAGTTTCTAATGACCGGATTGAATGGCTTGTGATTCTGGAGGCCAAATGCAAGACTGAGATGCTCACATCTGGTGGAGGCCTTCCTGCTGTGTCTCCTAGTATCGACCCCATCAGGGGGCGCAAAGGCAAACAGAGAGAGAAAACTGAAGGGGGTCCACACTCATTCTTCCAGGAACCCACTCCTGCCATGGTGGTCTTAATCTCTTCTCTCCACTCCTTCAGCTGAATCATTGTTCACCAGGCTCTGCCTCCCGTAACCATGTATTGGAAGCCCAGGAAAGGACTTCCAATACATGGTTATGGGAGTACATTATCACCACAGGACTTGGCAGCTCTCAAGGAGACAGTGTGATGGAGGGGAAGGCTATAGAAATAATTAGAAGGCAGCGGGCTTGGCCTGTTAATGAAGCCTGAACTCTAAGGGGGATTGTGACTCTTACTAACTAAAGGAACGCAGGAGGGCTCCCCACTGGATGAAGGTCAGAACTCTCGTGTGCTGTAATAGGCATGCACAAGCAGCACTGTTGGTACCCTCCTACAGGGCAGAGAGGGAGATGGGACTCATCTGAAGGAAGAGCGATTGGACTGGACCAGAACTCACTACACTTGACCTTTCGCTACTGGGGTAGCATAAGGTAAAAAGCTATGGTAAAAAATGTATAGTAGGGACTAGAGTGATGGTTCAGCTGTCGAGGCCACTTGCTGTTCTTCCAGAGGACCCAAGTTCAGTTCCCAGCACCCACATCAGGCAGCTCACAACAACCACCCACTGTTGTTACTGTTGCTTCAAGAGATCCAATGCCTTCTTTCACCCCCTCCTCTCCCTCTCCCCTTCCCTCCCCCCTCTCTCTCTCATAAAAATAAACCTTTAAAAATCATATTGGGAAAAGAGATATTTAAGCCTCAAAACAAATTGGAAGACATGGAAGGAAGTATACAATTATATTTAGCAAAGGAACCAAGAACACTTAATTTCTGTGCCAGAGAGTCACATTTTCCTCAAAGAGCTCCTAGGGAGAAACAATAAAAACAAGCATAGCTCTCACTCCGTGCTAGACACTGTTAGGAGCACTTCACATTCGCCAGCTTATTTAGTCCTTATAGCAGATGCCATGTCAAGAGAAAGCTTGCATATTAGATGGATCAGCCGTTTGGGGATTGCAGCTGATTTCATGGCAGGCCGTGAGACAGAGAGAGGAAAATGGGCTGGTTCTCAGAAACCATGCGTGCAGAAAAGTCACCATGAGACACTGCGAGACAGAAATGAGAAGAGATGGAAAGCAGCCTGGCTAATAGGCTGGGTTCATTCAATTATTCACTCTACATTTATTGTGATGTGTTATGGGGCATGTCTATGCTCAGCCTAGTGACAAGTTGTTTTAAATGGTGCTTGTGTTTAAACTCCTAGCAGTGATACATCCAGTATCCTGTTAATTCTCGTCATTCTAACCTCTGACACTGACAGGGTTTGGTTTTTGACCTGTACATACTTTTTAAAGATTTGTATTTCCATTTATAACTGCATGAGTGCTTTGCCTGCATGTTTTTAAGTGTACCCCACGAGTCCCGTGGCCACTGGAGTCAGAAGAGAGTGCCAGACCTTTTGGAACTGGAGTTACAGATGCTTGCAAGCCCAATGTGGGTGCTAGAAACCGAGCCCAGGACTTCTGCAGGAGCAGCAAGTGCTCTCAACTGCTGAATCTCTCTCCAGCTCCCTTGTAAGTATTTTGATAACAAAAGTCTATCTGAACCTTCATTTATATTTTTCTAATCATTCCTAGAGACCTGCACTAGTGGATGTGCACAGTGATATGGAGAGCAGCATATTTCACGGGACTAGAAAGCTCGAGATAACTCAGCCTTCTACTGAGGGGGCAAACTCCTGGGACATTCATACCATGGAAAGAGGTATAGCAGAGAAACCGGATGCATTGTCATTATAAACGATAACATGAGTAAGGGACTGGAGAAATGGTCAGGGGTTAAGAACAGGTACAGCTCTTGCAGAGGACCCAAGTTTCCTCCCCAGCACCATGTCAGGAAGCTCACAATGGCCTGTAGCTCTAGCTCCAGAGGGGAATCCAATGCTTCTGGTCTCTGGGAGCACCTACAAATACCTCCACTCATATATACACAGACACAGAATTAAAAAATAAAAATAAATTTAAGGAAAAATTAAAAGATAACAGGATGAACAAAGACTGAGCAACAACCACAAAGGAAGTTCCAGGAGAACATTGGCCCTGCAGCCAATCTTTTATAAGTTTCATTTGTCAAAATAGTAGTGCTTAGGGGTAAACAATTTGTTGCTGTTTTGAATGAAATTTCATCAGTTTTATGTGTATGCGAAAGTCGATGTTTTTAAAGCAAGAAAACGAGAAAGAGAATATTCAAGGTGGAAGATGTCTCAGTGGAGGAGGAAGATGGGAAGAAAGAGCCCACAGAAGTGAAGCTGTTGACCTCGTTCTCACTGGGCTGGGCGGTGGAGACATAGATACTCATTAGAAAATAATTAAACTCAAGGGGAAAAGTGGAATGAATGAGTCACACCTGGGTGAATGCCCAAGCCATGTCCTGAGCCTGGAGTTGTGAATGTTGCCATTCTGGTATCTGCCGATCTCCTGGTGAGATATGAAACCCAAGCTCTAGATTTATTCTGAAATAACGAGTGCTCCCACGCTCTCAGCGGTGAGCTGCCTTACATGGGTGCTGGGAACCACACTCAGATCCCCTGGAAGATGGGGTGATCTTGACTACTAAGCTGTCTCTCCAGTCCCGAGATTCAGAACTTTTGATCTTCATTTTTCCCATTATGTACATAATCTTCTTCTGTGCATTAAGGGCGTAATTTCTATAGCCTACTCTGGGTATCAGGCTATGGTCAGAGTGAATAAAGGGATTCTTCACTGAGGTATTCTATAAATGAAATAGTGTCTCTACTAATTAAACTTTTCCTTGATAATCTCTTTAATTTAATTATTAAGTAGCCCCTACCAGGATGGACTTGAGCATTATAGAGTTCCTGGTCAATTTAGAAATCATTCAGTGTAAGTTATTAGAGGATTATTGTCCTTTTTTCCTTCAGCCAGATATATGACCTCATAGAATTACATAAGTAGGGTTCTTTAAATTAGCAGATGTTATTGTTTGAATGTGAAATATCTCTTCTAAGCTCACATACTTGATTACTTGGTCCCCAGCTCTTTCAGGCACTGTTTCTAGAGGTTGTATGGGCATGAAGCCTCACTCACAGAGATTGGGTAGTAGGAATGAAACTTGAGGGTTACAGGCTGGCTCTAATTCTGGCTTGGTTGCTCTGTTTCCTGATCCAGTTAGATGTGAATAAGTGGTCTCAAACTCCCACTGCCATGAAGGGCTGGTCCTGCCTTCATGTTTTTCCCACAGATGTGATGGACTTTATCCTCTGAACTGTGCACCAATGCAAACCCTTCACCATTCAAATCGGCTGTTAGTGTTTGGCTGTAGTTATGGGAAAAGTGACTTCCACAGTAGGCTCGTCTGTCTTCCAGCCGGTCAATATTTGTGTCTCACTGTCAATTTCTATTGATCTAATGCAGATCATCAGTTGTTGCTGAATATATAGTCAATAAACATTTCTGATCATGCTTTTTATAGAAATGAATGAAGTGCTGAATGTACTGTGGGTATGGCATGTTGTACTCAGACAGCCATCGACGTAATTATTAATCATTGAGTGCAACTGAGACCTTTTTTAGACACTTTGCCACTGACCCCTGTTTCCCCGGGTTTTATGAGCTTCCTCACCCCAGCCTTGTTTTTTTTTTTTTTCTCTTTAATTTTTATTTTGTTTATCTACTCTTGGAAAATTCACACATGTATGCAATGCACTGATCATATCCATTCCCACCCTCCCCCTCCAACTTATACCACATGCCACCCAACCATATCTCTTTGAAACGACATATCTTCTTTTTTTTGTTCTTTATAACCTAGTGAGTCCTGTCAGCCCTGTCCATACAGGCACAGGGATAGGGCCGTCCACTGGAGCATGGCCAACCTACAAGAGGCCACATTCCTGAAGAAAACCCTCTTTTCCCCAGTGGATGTCAACTGCCAATAACTCTCAGTCAGTGTCAGGGTCTCTTGAGCCCCTCTCTCATCCGTGCTGGAATGGTGACGGGCTTAATCTATGCAGCTCCTGTGCAGGCAGCCATGGCTACTGTGAGTACATGAGCGTAATGGCCCCGTCATACCCAGAAGACACTGTGTCATCATAGTCCCTCCCACCTTGACCTCTGGCCCTCACAGCCTTTCAGCCCTCTCATGATGTTCCCTGGGAGGGGCGTGGTATAGATGTCCTGTTTGGGGCCAAGCACCCCACAGTCATTCCGCATTTGTTCTTAAATAGAAAAAAATATGAAACACGATAAAATGAAAGAAGTCAGCTGGACTTTAGCCTAGTTTAGGGGACTATACAGGAGGAAGAAAAAAAATGTCCTTGAGAATTTGTTGAAAAGGAAGACCATTTCCCTCCCAATTCTCTTTGTTAATGACTCAACTATTACACACACTCGTTACTCTAGGAAAATAATCATCTACTGATACAGGTGCAGATGTCTCTCTTCAGTTGTTTGGGAGGTGTTTGTATTTATTATTTACAAGACTGCTATAGCCATTTCTTTCCTTATGTGTCAGCATTGCACAAGAGGTAGTCAATGCAGCCACACCCAGGACAGGGGTCCTGGAACTCATATCATCAGGAGGAAGCCAGACAAGTGACACAGGATCACCTAAACCCGGGTCTGTGCACGGCCGGATGTCACCAAGTCTAGAGGGGAACTGCCACGTCACCCAGCAACCTATCACCTGTAAGAGGGAGTCAAAAAATGCTCAGCCAGCTCCCAGAATGGTCTCCCCGCCCATGACAAGAGGAGCGCAGTGGCTACCAAGGGCCTGATCCAGGGACCAAGGTCTGCTGCACTTGCTCTGTGCCTGGCTCCCACACGCTGACCCACCTTACAGCCCCCTGCAGCTCTGTCCTGCATA
>CABHPP010122403.1:0-12845 GCA_902168425.1 Peromyscus attwateri | reverse complement strand
TGGTACTGTGGTTAAGAACACAGACTGCTCTAGTAAAGATCCAAGTTTAGTTCTCAGTAGTATCCACATCATGAAGTTCACAGCAACCTTGACTTCAGCTCCAGAGAGCAGTATCTCCTCTGGGTTCTAAAAGCATCCTCTCTGCCCCCCCCCCCCACACACACAGGGGTGAGGAGTAGATACAATTAATATTATGTATTTATTATTTTATATATTGTTGCTACATACCAGTTACCCTCTCCTCTGTCTCTGTCTGTCTCTGTCTCTGTCTCTCTCTGTCTCTCTGTCTCTCTGTCTCTCTCACTCTCTATCACACATACACTGTGTGTGTGTCTCAGAAAGTAGCTTTCTATAATTTTAGACACCAGAATTGTAAGAAAATAAATTTTCTGACATTTAACCAGAACAGTCTATGACATTTGTTATCACAAATCCGCTGACTAAGATATCTACAAATTTATTTTCTCTCCATTAAACAGATGTCTTGTGAAAATGGGTTACACATTTAAGGACCTTTTATAGAAGAAAAACGTAGTATACTTGAGTTATATGGCTGAGTGTGCAACATCTGGGCATGCAGTGTGTGCAAGGTAGACTTGGCTTCTGTTTTGCAGGATGATGCTAAACGCTAGTTCTTCCTTCATCATTGGAGATGAGTGCTTGGAGACCTATCATTCCTTGTCTTTTCTACTCCAACCCATTATCATGGACAGTAAGTTAAACAACAGCAAAGTGGAATGCCTTTCTACTTGGTTGTTATTTTTTCCCCAACTTACTTGAATCTCATATGGAGTATAAAAACTGAATATGATCAACAAATAATATAGCAACTCATTTTCAAAGAACTTTTAAAATTAATTTATGCAGGAAACAGAGACCAATAGACACTGCTTTCAATAAAACATACTCTCACTGGAGTTTAGGGCAAGAAATTCAAAGGATTGTATGCCTATCAAAAATCAACCTGGGGATAGAATTCTACTGGCCTAATAAGGATTCTTTATTTGAAGTACACCTTTTGTCTCTTCATGCTTTTTCCTCTGGCACCCTTATTTCATGCACAGATAATACATGGGCATATGGGCACGTTGAATGAGCCAGTTCAGTCTAATAAAATCCTATCACAGTCCAAATGAAGTATAAAGCCAGTTAAATGCTTTTTATTATTTTTATTATTTCTCCATTCATATAATCAAGTTATCAAAGTATTATACAAAATGCTGGTTTTTGTGATGGCTATTCTTGATTGTCAACTTGACTATATACACTTATGAACCAGACCTTGAGGCAAGAAGACAACATGCCTTTGATCCAAATCTTGAGGCTGAAGGCATACTTTTAATCTGGGCCACACCTTCTGCTGGAAGGATAATTGAAGAAGGAAAGCAGGTGTGTGTAGCTGGAGGTTTTCCTGTGTCCCACAGCCACTTGCTCCCAAGTAAACACACAGAGGCTTATATTAATTACAAACTGTTTGGCCTATGGCTTAAGCTTATCATTAACTAGCTCTTACAACTTAACTCAACCCATTTCTATTAATCTATGTTTTGCCATGTGGTTCATGGCATCACCTGTGTTCCATTACATTTTGCTCTCCTCAGCAGCTCACAGCATCTCCTCTCATTCCACCTTTCTTCTTCTTGACCCTCTGCTTGGATTCCCAACTTGGCTCTATTCTGCCTTGCCATAGGCCATAGCAGCTTCTTTATTAACCAATGGTAGCAAGACATATTCACAGCATACAGAGAGACCATCCCACAGCAGGTATGTTCATTCTTTGACTTGTTGCCCTCTCCTTGTCACCCTATCCATTTTTACACTGGAATTGGAGTCTATTTCTTTAGGATTCTAGCATATACAGAAGACTGGTTGAGCCGGGCGGTGGTGGCGCACGACTTTAATCCCAGCACTCGGGAGGCAGAGGCAGGCGGATCTCTATGAGTTCGAGGCCAGCCTGGTCTCCCAAGCGAGTTCCAGTAAAGGCGCAAAGCTACACAGAGAAACCCTGTCTCAAAAAACAAAAAAACAAAAAACAAAACAAAACAAAACAAAAAAAAAAAAGAAGAAGAAGACTGGTTGAGACACCCAGCTACGTAGAACTGAGTACCTACAGGATTCTTGGACTTTTATTCACATTGTTGGACTGCAGCATGTAAGTCATTCCATGTTTCTATATATGGGAATTTACAAATACATATACATATATATGGGAATATATACAGGAATTTGTATAGATTATATATGTATAACATATATATGAGAGAGAAAGAGAGAGAAGAGAGACTCATTTTATAAGTTCTGTGACTCTAGAAAACCCTAACTAATACAGATTTGGGTACTAGGAGTGGGGTTCAAACCCACACAGAATTTTACCAAGAAAAAAATAGTCTCTAAACTTAACTTCATTTTAAAGTATGTTCGAAAGCTCATATGATGGCTCAGTGGGTGAAAGTGCTTGCTGTACAAGTCTGAGTTCAGTCCCTAGATCCTAAGTACAAAAGCTGAATGAGAGGCCATGAATCTGGAATCCCAGGAATCCTATAGCAAGATGAGAGGCAAAAAGAGGAAAATGAATCTTTCTGAAGCTCAAAAGCCAGCAGTCTTGAACTATGGGTTACACAGCAGAAACAGGAGAGACCTGGCCTCTGCAGGTGGAAGGGGAGACCCAAGTCCTGAAAATTGCCCTTTGATGTCTACACATGTGCCATGGCTCATGTGTGCCATTACACACACACACACACACACACACACACACACACACACACACACACACTCCATATCCACATACACAAAAAATAAATAATTTTAAAGTGTTCTATTAGGCATAAAGCTCATTTACAAATTCCACAGGGAGAATATGTGTTATGCTTGTTAAGTTATGTGACATTGAATGGTTAAGAAACAAAGATCTTTTGACATGCTTAAAGGAGCAGCCAGGCCAGCCAGACTGTTGGGCATGCATGGTGTGCTGCTGTTCAACTTGGTTCAAGACCCAAGCTTCCCCACTTCACTTTGCTTGAGAGAATGATTCACCCACTTAATAACACATACATCATCTTCAGCTAGGGAACAGAGCCAAGCGACTTGAAACCATTGGTGAATCAAACATCTATCATCTCCACAAAACACGCATTTACTCTTCATTTAATGATCGCCGCTCAGATGTCATTTTCTGGCCAGTTTTTCTTACTCCCACTGTTTCCTGTATTTCTAGCCTGCTTAATTGGACTCAGGTGTATTTTAGAAGCCAAAAATTCTCAGCTGTCTGCCCATAAAGGCAGATGTCCAGGAAAGACGGAGAAAAGGAGAGGTGGGGGAGATCTACGAGTCTGCACTTTGAGTGAGAGCCAGGTCTCATCAGGAAAGTTAAACATTTTTATTTTGATGAAAAAGTGAACATATTTGGAGAAAATGGAATGTGACACTCTAACACCATAATAAACTAAACTACTTTGTGAGGGCATAAAATGCCTCTGCACATTTACAAAAGCATTTTCTTCTGAAGCTGAGAGCAACCAGTTGCCCCTGGTGAAATGCCTTTAGAGTATGAGTTTAGGGTGGCGGAGGTTTTGGTGTTTCTCACCTTCATATGTTCAGTCTCTGGGTCATTATGACTGTCATCAAAACTATTATCAACGACTGTTTATTTTGCCTGGAGCAAAAACAGAAATATCCTTTGAAATTATTGCAGCTATAAAGATTAAAGGAGAGGGTGCAAGGCACAGAGCAAATATTCATCAGTAGCTTATTTATAGTCCACTCTGTAGGGGCTGCCCAATCACTTCACAACCTTTATGATCATGGTGGGAGAAGCATTCCCAGTCATTGCATTCTACAGGGACAGAGCAGGGAACCTGAGTCTGGCACACATGCATATGCACACATGTACATGTGCACACACAACCACTGCATTATAAAAGACGTACAAAAGTCAGCAAAATGGAAAAAGGAGCACTTTTCAATACTGATCAAGGCTGCTGAGACATAGCCCTCTTTGGAGGGGAGAGAAAGTTCCATCCTTAACATGGCATAAGGACTGACCATGCACTGATTGGCATAGAACAGTTACTCATGGTCACAGGCCTCAAATGTTCCTAGATGTTTATGATGGCTTCTTTGTAATTTAGTAAACGCGTCAAAGAAAACATGATGAAAGTAATTTAAAAGCCACAGCGCTAATTATTGGTTGTTACTAATGGAGGCTCCCAAGTTGGAAAAGAAAAATAACTTGGGCTTTTATTATAATCAAAGACTATAAATGTTTATTCTTTTATTCAATAAACATTACAGTTAACTGAATAATAAGCATAATGAAGTTACCAGGATAAAAGTCTTATGCATTTGTAGTCTGTAGCATTTTCTCTTTTTTTTTTTTGGAACCACTTACAGCTTTATCAGTTAATAGGACACTTCCAGTGTGAATGCTAAAGCAGTTGCACGTCCCATCACTGTAAACAGTACAAAGAGCACATGACTGTTTATGAGCTTGAGTCTTTCTATTGCTTAATTTCTATTGCTTAAGAAAGACTTAGAAAAATGACTGCAATTGAAGCAGCAGTCATGATAATACTAGAGAATAACAAAATAGCAAAGATTCATGCATCTGTGTGTGTCCACACACTTCCTTTAGAGGAAATTGACCAATGTCCACAAATTATCATAATGCTTATTATACTGAATAGTATTAAGTGAATGAAAATAATTATCAGATTATTAACACTATTAAAAGGAAAAGGATATACAATGTTTTTGAAATCTATTAGGAAGAAAGTCTAGACTCCCAAGTCTAGCCCCAGCAAATCCTAAGAGGAATTCAAATATTCTTTAATGAATAATACATTTCAAAAAAAGACTCAAAATTGTGTTCCTTAGTGTACCAACTAACCCCGTCATACAAAATACCTTCATCATACTGGAAATAAAGTCTGAGGGGAAAAAAAAGTGGATTTGAACATTTGTTCGCAGTTTCTCAACAAATATTCAAACACGTGAGGGTAATAACTGCAGTGAGCAATTTGATGTTTCTCTGCTTTCCCAGCGCTCTCCTGACAATGGCACTTGGAGCAGCCAGGGGGTATTAGCGATCTCAGTAGAACTTACAGTTGGTTCTGTCCATGCAGCCTGTTCCGGTGTCTTGATCATACCAAGTCTCTCCGATGGCCACGAGGCTCCACTTAGGATTAACTACTAAGCCTAAATTAATTTTCTTTCATGATTAATTAATATAAAGCTTAAGGTCACATCTGTGCTATTCACAATATTAAGCTGATAAAGCTTTCTAATCTTATAGTCTTCTGTATTATTTCATCTTATTTAAAAGCAGACACTGGAAAAAATTCAAAAATTCCACAAGAAAACATATAAAGTATTTTTTAACTGAAAGTCAGTTTATCCAGGAAAAAAGTTAGATCGTGAACTAAAGTGCCCAGCAATCTACTAGTTGCACATGAAGAGGCTGTATTTTCCTCTCTCAGTCTCATAAGCAAGAATACAGAATTTTATCGTCTCCATCCTCACACAATCGTATCTATTAGGAAAATTTATAAAGAACTAAGATAGAAATACATGTATATCGGCATCTTACATTGATTTCAGGAGATTGAGTATATTTTTTGTTCTGGGTAGATTGCAATATAAAGGACATTTTAAGGACCATTGCAATAGTTATTTCATAACAGATCTTGAAATTGAAAACTAATGGAGTGAAAACTCAACAATGTGCCCATTATTGTAAACAAGAAATCAAGTACTTATTTTAAATATTTAGCTTTACATTTTAATCTTCATTTAGACTCCTCTTGGCAATTTTAAAACGCATCCAAAAACATACTTACAATATTTTCTTAATATGCCTCTCCTTGAAAACTTGGTAAATACAACAAATTAAAAAGGGCATCATCAGTACAAATTGAGAACCGGTTATAATCTCATCTACCCAATTTTATCTAGTCCAGATGGATCTCATGTAATAGTTTCAGTTGCTACTTCCATACTGTTCAAGGTTGACTAGCTGGGCTGAATGTCATCACTACAGATTGCTTTTCCAATAGAAGATCAGACCAATTGTTAGGCAACTGCAATTTCTACCATTTTTCCTTCTTAGCACACATTTCCCAAGTATATAACAAGTATCCTTCTATAGCTAGGGAGGTTTTTTGGAAGGCAATTACTTCACAGAAATTGGCTGACACTGTAATGTCAACTGGGCTACTGAAAAGGTCCATTAGAAAAAGTCAGCCAGTAGTTCCTTCTGTACTAAAATAGGAAAGTTCAAAGATGGAAAGTGTTTTTTTTTTCAATGTGCTGCAGCATATGCTGAGCCTCAAATGTGCAATCTTGGGCTTTATGGGCAACAAACCCCTAGTGATAAATGCAGAACAGCAATGAAGGAGGAGACCTGAAATGGTAGAGCTCTTACCTGCACAATGTTCATCAGCTTCTCACAGCTTTTAAACCTCCAACTAAAAGGTGCTGCATAGGTAATGAGATTGAACTAAATACAAAGCTGAAAATGGAATGCTTTTAAGAAATATTTCCCCCCTTGCTAACCAGCTTCTTTCTTTCCTTCCTTCCTTCCTTCCTTCCTTCCTTCCTTCCTTCCTTCCTTCTTTCCTTCCTTCCCTTTTCCCTTTCCTTCCTTCCTTCCACTTCCTCCTTCCTTTTGGCCCCTCCCATCTTCTGTTTTTTAATCCTTACCATCTTTCCAGACTTACTTACTGTGTATTGTACATTAAATACATTGTGAGGCTTTAGAAAAATGCCCGTGTTTTAGCCACTAATGAAAAGAAACACCCATAGGCACAAACTCCTATGTTAATACAAGTTAACTTTGTCTTTTTCATCATACTCCTCTGAATCTTTATGATAGGAGTTGAACAACCTCACAGTTAGTCTTGCCCATTATTTTAACCTTGCATGAATGTGCTCTATGACCTTGAGTGATCTTAGAGTATGACTTACACAAACCCCAAAATGCATTTACTCTTCCCTTCTTAAGCAATAACCTTCAACTCAGCTTGATAGGACATGTACAGCTTAAATGAACATACTCAAGAATGTGCCCACTGGTATGTGAAAATGTATGGATTCCCAGAATATTATACCCATGCTTTCTTTATTCAAGGAGGGCACTGCTTTAAAAATAACTCCTGTGTTCCCTTTGCCTGACGTTGGTAATAAATGTTTCTCCACGTCACTATGACTTTGACTTGCTCATTTGGTCTTTGCACTCATCACAATGGAAAACAATGTGTTTGGTTATGTGACTGTTCAGAAAACAGAGAGACTTGAGACTGATCACAGGAATGAGCATGGGTTGGGTAAGTTTTGTGGTAGAGCTGAACAGCGGGAAGAGTACATTCAGCCTTACTGGTTCTACTCAGATGGTTTCTCACAGCATTCTCTCTGGAGGTAGTTGGAAATGCTGCTAGTCAAACATTTTTATTAAGTTTAGAGGGTTTAACTTTATTTGCTAAAAATATTCTTATATTTAATAACATTTCTTTTTTTTTAAGGTACACTATTTAATCGTATTACATGGTGATATAGTTATGTCTAATACCCATACTATCTTACAAAATATACAACTTGAAAACTACTTCTGTCAAATTATTACAGAACGTAAATGAGAAACACTTCTTAGAAAATATCACTAGTTATCTACTAGTTTGTAATTTGTAGAATAGTACTTTTGTTGCATAAATTATTATTTAAGATACTCTGGGTCCATCTCACCAGTATATGTAAAAATAAAATTCTACAAAGCTTTCTGGACATGTTTCTCACTGAGACTGGAGCAAACCACCAGTAGTGTGCTATGGTTGTCTTTACTGTGCTTATTCTTGTTAACATTGCATAGTTCTCAATCTTCATTATCATATCTCACCACTATAGTCACAATATGGCAGCACCTATTTTAGATGTGTGTAAATGAAATGATAAATGTGGGTGTGTTGATACAGTTGCCAACAAGTAATACCATCACAATTATGTTCTTATTATACAAATCTCCTTAATTTTGTCTATCAGAACTAAGAAAATATTAGCCTTCAAAATATGAACCCCATGTTTTCATATAAATGTCCATATTGGTAGATCTAACAGTAAAATGTGTCTTCCTAATATAATTCAGTATACTTGTTCCCCTCTAAGTGATATAGAACCCATTTGCTGCAAAACTCACTTTTATAAGATTCCATTATGCAAGTTTAGCTAGAACAGGAAGTGCACTTAGACTGAGGTTCCTAGGAAATGAAAGAGTTCTGTTTCCAGACTGTCTTTGGACTCAACACAATAGCATGAGTTAAGGAGGTGATGGAAGGTACTAGTTGGGGAGAGGCATTTAAAGAGAATGAACAGGGTCAGAACTTCCTGTCTGTGACACTACTCAGCCTTATAATTTTTGAGTATGCTACCTCCACAATTGTTCCCAGAAATATGCTAATTCTCTAAATCATTTCCTCTCCCTCATCACTACTATCCCTGTACTAGAACATATACATGCACACACACACACACACACACACACACACACACACACACACAAATACACTACTGATTGTATCTCTGAGAAGTCCTCCTGATGCATTTGTGTAACCATTACCTGATTGTTTACACTTGGGCCATAATAACTAGCCATACTTCTAAAATGATTTATATATCTTCATTATGCCAACTGTCATAAAAAACATTTTTTGAAATGAGGAGCTGAAAATGATATTAAATACAAATAATGTAAATAAGAAATAAATTCAAGATTAAGCTTTAAAGACTTTTAAAACAAAGAGGTATCACATTTTACTTCAAACAAACTCTTCAGTCACTAAAGCAACCCCAATAAACCATGGCCTTGGTGACAATCATGACAGGGACTTAACAAGGGAAGAATCATTTCAAGAGGTTCTTCACTGACCTCATAGTAACTATGAAGCAGTACTTTTTCCACATGCAAGGACAGAAGCAAGGAGCCTCGGATCTTTAGAATTCAGCACTATCTGAGATTCCCTGCACATTCGCTATGGATTTGCTTTCTGTTCACAGAAAAAAAAAATACATATTCAAGGAATATAAAAGAAACTCATCCCATTTTTGTATGACTTTGGGTAACATCAATCCTTTTAGCTATCTTAATACTTAACTAACATAAAATAATTAACTCCCTAAGGCCAAAAAAAAAGATATACAGGGGGAATAAAGAATTATTAAATCAGAGAATCAAATCATGACCAGAATTAATACATGCTTGCCATGAAAATTTGATAACTGGTGCTGGTGCTTTGGGATGTCTTTTTGTATGCTGTGAATATGTGTTGCTCTGATTGGTTGATAAATAAAGCTGTTCGGCCTATGGCAAGGCAGCTTAGAGGCAGGCGGGAAATCCAGGCAGATAGATAGGAAGAGGAAGGAAAGGCAGAGCGATGCAATGCCAGCATACTACCCAAGGAACAACATGCCAGCAGACCAGTATAGCCACAGAACACGTGGCAAAACATAGATTAATAGAAATGGGTTAAGTTATAGGAGCTAGCTAGCATGAAGCCTGAGCCATTAGGCCATACAGTTTGTAAGAGATATAAGCCTCTATGTTTTCTTATCTGAGCAGCTGCAGGATGGGCAGGACATAGGAAAACTTCTGGCTAGGTTTGGCTGCCCAACATGTTGGCTGGACTTTCCACCTAACATTTGAGACCTAGGATAGAACCGAACATGCTATACCCATAGACAGAAGCCTGCCACCATCAGAGGGTTTCTATCTAGCAACTTATGAGACCCACAGCTAAACATTAGGCAGAGATCAGGGAAGCCTATCAAACAGGGGGAGGAAAGATTGTAGGAGCCACAAGGGTCAAGGACACCACAAGAAAACCTACAGAATCAACAAACCTATACTCCTAGGGGCTCACTGAGACTGAACCAACAATCAGGGAGCCTGCATGGGTCTAACTTAGCCTTCTGCGTATTTCATAGTTGTGTAGCTTGGTGTTTTTGAGGGACTCCTAACAGATGGAGTGAAGGCTGTTTCCAATGCTTTTGCCTTCTTTTGGGACCAGTTCCCTCCTACTGGGTCACCTTGTCCAGCCTTAATATGAGGGGAGGTACCTAGTCTTATTGCAAGCTAATATGCCATGTTTGCTTGATATCCCTGGAAAACAGATTCCTATTTACCACCCTGCACAAAACTCAACACCAAATGAATCAAGGACTTCAACCTAAGACCAGATATCCTGAGTCTGAGAGAAAATAAAATGGGTAATTTTCTTGAATTCATTAGCATAGGAAATAACTTTCTGAACAGGGTCCAATAGCACAGGCCCTAAGACTAACAGAGCTTGTGAAAATGGCCAACCAATGATTGGTCTAACTTGATGCCCAAGCCATGCCATACCTGAATGGCCAGAATTCAGAAGCTGGATGGCTCAGAGACCTATGGTAGACCTGAACATGACATATTAATTAATTGGTCAATGAAATGATTCCTGATGATATTCTGTTATACTCATAGATTTGTGCCTAGCTCAATTACTGTCAGAGAGACTCCCTTCAGCAGCTGACAGAACCAAATGCAGAGACCCCCAGCCATACATTAGACTGAGCTGGGGTAACCTCATAGAAGGGATGGGGGGCAATTGCAGGAGCCAGAGAGGTCAAGGATACTACAGAATCAAATAAGCAGGACTCCTAGGGGCTCAAAGAGACTGAAGCAACAATCTGGAGCCTCTATGGGTCTGCGGTATGCCCTCTGCATGCATGCTTTGGTTGTTTAGCTTGGGGTTTTTGTTGGACTCCTAACAGCAGGAGTGGGGGTGTCTCTGACTCTTTTGCCTACTCGTGGGACCCCTTTCCTTCTACTGGGTTGCATCATCCAGCCTTGATTTGAGGGTTTGTAGCTGGTCTTGTTGTATCTTGTTATGTCATGTTTGGTTGATATCAAGGGGAAGCCTGATCTTTTCTGAAAGGAAATGGAGGAGGAGTGGATGTGTGGGAGAGGGGAGGTGTGGGAGGCTTGGAGAAGGGCAGGGTGGGGAGTCTGTGGTCTGGATGTATTGTATGAGAGAAGAATAAAGAAAAAGAAAAGTCTATCATCATGTCATAGTTCTTATAAGATTTGCATCTATATGTCATATTATTTTAAATATTCAAAGATTGATTTTTATTATTTGTGCTTATATGTCTGTTTATGTGTGCTGTGTGTGGCAGGTGCCCTTAGAGACAAGAAGAGGCCATTGGACCCTCTGGGGCTGAATTTACAGGTAGTTGTAAACTACCCAATGTGGATAGAACAGAACTCTGGTGGTCTGGAAGAGCAGAAAGTGCCCTTAACCACTGAACCATCTCTCCAAGTCTGTTATGCAAATAATAATAATAATAATAATAATAATAATAATAAATGTTAAAAATTAAAAAGTGCGTAGTATTAATATGTATAAGAAAGTTAATAAACAGGTGCCAAAAAGACTAAATTAATAAATGGTATCTCATGAAGCTAGAAAGATTCTGTACAGCAAAAGACATCTTTTGAAGAAAGAGAAAGCCTATAGAATGAGAATTTTTAACAAATTATACACTTGACTTAGGGTTAATATGTAGAATATACAAAATATTTAAAAAAAAACTGAACACAAAGAAAATAAATAGCCTAATTTCAGTGTGTGGAATAGAACAAAATAGAAAGTTCTTATAAGATGAAATATAAGTGGCTTAGAAATACACACAAAAAATAAAACCACCAATGTTTATCATCCTTAACCATTGACAAGTGCAAATGAAAACAATATTGAGATTTCATCTTTTATCTCTTAAAAAGACGGACCTTTTAATGGGGAAATCATAATCAATGGATACAATGCTAACAATCTTTAATATTGGCAGCCTGCTAGCAACACATTTCTCTCTCTCTCTGTGTGTGTGTGTGTGTGTGTGTGTGTGTACATTTTCATTTGGATATGTGTGTGTGTTTAAAAATGTGTGTTGGTGTTCTATGTTTATATGTGTGTTGCATGCATACTTGTGTGTGAGAGGTCAAAGGAGGACTGTTGGTTTTATGCATCAGTGTTTACCCTGCGAAGAAAAGTCATGAGGCACAACAAAACCCACTATTAGAGTTTATTAGGAGAAGGGAGGGACAGGAAAGGATGTGATCAGGCCTGTTTGAAAGACATGTGTGGAGAGGGGGGAGGGTATATGGGATCCGACTTTTATCAACTACCCCACACATGCAAATATGGGCCCACGTGGCTATACCACGCATGCACATAGATTTTGTGATCATGCTGTGTGCAAATTAGGTGACCACACAGGGCATGGATTATGTAGGATGAATGGCCCCAGAAATGACTAGGCAGAAATGACTAAGTGTTTTACCAGGGCATGTGCGGTCATGGGGGTGTGGCTAAAATTCTTATCAAGGACATCAGACGTTTTCCTCTATCACACTCAACCTTAGATTTTGAGGTACAGCCTCTCCTTGAACCCGAAGCTCACCAGTTTGGCTAACTTAGCTGGCCAGGGAGCTTCCAGGATCCATTTGTCTTCACCCCACCCCCAACACTGGAATTACATGTCCTACAGCATACCTAGCTTTAATGTGGGTTCTGGAGATTAAAATTCAAGCCCTCAGGCTTGGTGGCAAGCACCTTTACCCCTGAGCCATCTAGCCAACCCAAAATTTTATTTAAGAAAGAAACATTATATGGCATAATAATTAATATCCTCGTGGTATTTAAAATTCTATCTACAACATAGAACTATCACTTCTCAGTGCTTTACTCAGGGAAGCCATAGGCCCGCGTTATCACTTGAGTGTCACCTTTTAGGGGAAGTCCATAGCTAATCACAATCACTTCGGC
>CABHPP010122402.1:29319-47244 GCA_902168425.1 Peromyscus attwateri | reverse complement strand
ATTGGACTCCCGGAGCTCCACCCAGGGCCTGACAGTGGATATCTGCATCTAGTTCCCTCTGTTACTGGATGGGGTTTCTAGCACAACAAAAGACTTCTCTTCTGAACAAGAGCTGCCATCTTGCCTCGGACTTCCCATCTGGACAATAGCTCCCATCCTGCTTCGGCCTTCCCATCTGAACAAGAGCTCCCAACCTGCCTCGCACCTCCCATTTGGAGAAGAGAGTCCCATCTGGACAAAAGAGAGAGACTTCCCGAATCTGTCAGCTCTTTCTCTTGTGCACCTTTAAATCATTTTCTCTAATTTCTCTGTCTTTGCTTCTATCATCTAAATGTGAATTGTTTTCCAACTTGTCTAGTCAACAACATATTCATTCTTCAGTTTTTTTGTCATTTTATCCTCAACCCTCACTTTTTCAAATACTCAGCACTTTAATTCTCATAAAATAGATGCTAAGCTGTCAAATATTAATAATGAGTGGACTCAAGATACATTGGAAGGAAATATGTGTATTATTAATGGTTTAATTTCTCCCAAAGAAGGAAAATATCAGTATACTGAAAAATAGCAATAGGATAAGTTTGAGTGCTCAGTATATAAGCATTAGGTCAGGAACTTTAGCATTATTGACACAAAACCACATGGAATTTAATGGCCAGTCTTTTCTTTATTATGACCCATGGACATTTAATTTCATGATTATAGATAGCTCTGTTCTCCTGTGACTTCCCATGTTTCAAGCCCAAGACGACGAATGTGGGATTAATTTAGGAATCCATCATATTTTTAAAGCCATGACAACTAGCTATATCATAAATACAGCAGATCACCCAGCAGCATAAATAATGGAAGCTCTGCCTTGGGGGCAATGAAAATGATTGATGTTGCGAATTGCTGTTAACCCTGGTTATCCTTGTTTCACGTTGATCTTTGCAGCCTGCCGTTGTTCCTGGGAATGATACTTAAAGTAACATATTAAAGAAAAAAAGACTTCAGAGAGTCAAGTGTTCTTCTCCATCTGAATTTTCAAGTGAAGATGAAAGGGCTCTGATCAGAGGTAAACTAGATCCACAGGTGGAGCTCTCCTAATGCAGCTACATTTCAATTGTTGATGAATCTTGATAACACTTGAAGTAAACTTCTGTGGTTTAATTTTAAACAATAATAACAACAATCACAAATATCTTTGTGTTGAATTTCTTTGGCCTGGGTATTATAGGTGTAGATACCCTTTACCTAATTCTTTAGAGACAAATAGATGAATTTTAATTGGGATCTGACATCCTCAAATTGGATTTTTTGTTGTTGTTCTTGAAAATCTGGTTCAAGGAAGCATCCTCCTGAAGAAATGCCCTCTGAGGATCAGATAACCTGGCTTCTGACTATAGTTCTGCTATAATTAGCTTCATGGGTAGTTTTTTAACTGGTTTGTCACGTCTCTGTTCTGTAACAAATGTAATTATAGAGTGAAGCAGGAGTAAGCCTGCTGGACATTAGACCCCATTCTCTGAAAAGCATTCTACCAACCTCTATAGCCTTAAGTGGAATATATAATTTTACCCATTTTATAGGCAAACAGATTGGAGTATAGAGAGGCAACATAATTTTTCTAAGGTTATGTGCAATAAGAAGAGAACTTAAATCCCAGTCAATCCGAATCTGAAGGTTATTGTAAGGGAAGGTTGGCTGTGAAAAGGCTTTAACCTTTAAGTAACTGCAACAAGAGTGAGTCACAGGGCTCCTCCTGCTGAAGGGAGCAGTGACTAGTGACTGCCATCCTAAATCATTGTGAGTTGAGATTTGATGCAGAGGCAAGAGCTCTGACTAGCAAAGGGTCTTTGTCAACTTCTAATTCCTGCTGCACTGTACAAGACAGACCTGTTTTTACACTGCTTCTCTGGTCAGCTCAAGCAGAAGAGACAATTTGTGGCAGACCAAAGGAATTTAGAATAATAACATTCAACATTGATTTGAAATCATTTGAGGATCTTCCATTGATCATGATAATGACTTTGAGTAATTTCCACATCTAGTTTAGAGGGACCTTTTCTTGGATGTGTTTTCTATCCAATATTGTTACTCTTTCTGTGCTGAAGTAGCAATGGAGTAAATGTTTCTGTCTTTAGGTCTGTGTTCATATGTCTGTTTTTAGCATTAT
The DNA here is from genome assembly GCA_902168425.1 of Peromyscus attwateri. Lineage (NCBI taxonomy): Eukaryota > Metazoa > Chordata > Mammalia > Rodentia > Cricetidae > Peromyscus > Peromyscus attwateri. The sequence continues at coordinate 45,086 of CABHPP010122402.1, read as the reverse complement.
AGCATACCCACTGTTCATGCAGAATGTTCATACATTTCTTTCTAAAGTTTATGCTGCCCTTCCAGCCTCCATAACATTAAAGTTACTCATGCATCTTTCTTCTAAAAATTATCCTGGTGTACACAAAAGGGATGATATGCTAACAAGGATAGACTGTGTAGTTAGAGGAGAAAATATCTCAAATATCTGCAAAAGCATATTTTTGAAGGTTATTCCATTATTTTAGCACAATTCAAAACTGAGGAAAGGATTTTAATAAATATATTCTGTGTGTTTACTATGGACACAAGGCTGGTAATTGCTATAAAGTAGTTATCACACATTCTTTCCAAATTTTGCACTGTTTTACCACTTTCCATTAAAAACAAAACAAAACAAAACACAAACAACAAGAAACAACTTATGGGACTTTACTATTTGAATTAGATATCTAAATCAGGAGTCTAGTCTTTTTTTCCCCTGAAATGAGCCAAACAGTAAGTAGTGTATTAACAGACAAGAGGGTGAAAGTCTAGAACTGCATGAAGTAACTGATCAAAAATGATTTCAACAAATTAGTATGATCCTCTCCCATGCATAATTAAACCACACATAGGAAAGGCACCAGTTGGTTCAAGTAACTATTTTTAAGTATGTGCGTTTTTTTCAGTAGGCACTCTGATTTGGAGCTGAACAAACCTTTGTAATGCCAATGTGACACTCTAAAACAGCGGTTGAGAGCCTGTGGGTCATGACCCTTATGGGAGAATCAAACAGTCTTTTCATAGGGTTTGCCTAAGACATCAGAGAACACAGATATTTACATTATGATTCATAACAGCAGCAAAATCACAGTTATGAAGTAGCAATGAAAATAATTTTATGGTTGGAGGTCAGCACAGCATGAGGAACTGTGTTAGGGGTCTCAGCATTGGGAAGGTTGAGCACCTCTGTTCCAGAAGGAATACTTCTCTGTCCCTCAGTTGTCTCCTTCCTCAAAGGAGGCACTGCTGTCTCCACGTAGCTGCTTCAGGAGACCAGTCCAGAAACCAGTCAGTCCCCCTGTTGTGTCACAATGGACTCATCGGGCCAGATCACAAAACATTTTAAATCTATAAAGTTCTTTTCCTTTTCCTATATCATTTCTTATCATGAAAATTATGGTTTATTCTGTTCTGTAGCTGCTGTTTTGTGCTTGACATAGAAACAGATCACAATTGCTAACATCAAGCTTGCCTCCCAGTCCAGATTTTCTGGTTCTTCCAATTTGTGAGGTCTAATTAGAAACAATAACCTTCTCTTCCAAAGGGATTTTCTTTACACACCAGAGACTGAGTGGGAACAACCTACTTAACTGGCTTCGTAACTCTACAAGAGTCTAGGGAGTTAACTCCTCAAACACGCTGTATCAGTGTGTGATTAAAGTATTTCCCAGACACGCTCACACTCTGAAGCAGTGACAGAAATGAGATGCTGTTGCCCTCTCTGGCCTTGAGTCTGCATCCATTTTCATCACTAGAATGTGGTGGAAAATCCAGTCTTTCTTGATATTAGAGATTTAAAGAATGCCCTTGTAACACAAGAACACTGACTGTCATGAAGTCTTATTTAAGATATGTATGAGCAACTTAAACTCACCATCAAAAGGACATATTCTATAAGACAAAAAGAGAAAATATCAATTCACAGTAAATGTGGGTTATTAGAAAATGAATCCCAAATGGATTAAGAAACAATGACCATGTATTTGGGAAATGAACGGAGTCTAGAGATACAAGTCTGATATGTGCTCCAGTCTTACATATTTCAAACAAGTTTTAAAGTTAAAAAAAAACATAAATGAGGAAGAATTTTGATTGATACAAACAAGCTTACAGATGTTCTTGTAAAAAAGCAACTGGTGAAGTTGTCTCTCATGTACTCTCAGGCTAACTAGCGTTTTGGAGTGACTCAGTCTGCCTTTATCTGTTCAATTTTATTTGATTTTTCTACAAACCAAGCATTTATAGAAAATGAGATACTACTATAGGGGAGGGCCAAGACAGATAACAGATAGATAGACACATTGCATGCTTGTTTAGTGAAGTATAATCACATCTTAAGCAGGAAGCCAATGGGACGACTTGCATAGTTCCTCTAAAGAATAGGGAAGCTGGGGGAAGGGAAGGCTGGTCTCCTTTGATTCTTGTGCATGCATGCCCTTTTCTCTATTGAAGAAACTCCTGCTACCTGCTCATGCATTTCATAATCTGCACCTTGCTCTGCGACTTAGGCATTTGTTTCATGTCTTTGAGCATCTGCTTATTACAGAATCCCTGAAGACCGTTAGGCTTCCTTATCCCAGTGTTTCCTCAGTGTCATTCTTAAGTGACTTTCATTGTTTCTTCTGTTGCTATACCTCATCTTTGCACAATACTTATATCTAAAGCAGATGTAAAATACAACCTAAACTTCTTTTAAATATTACTGATGGAAAATGGCTTAACTTTAAAATATATTCACATTGATGTAGAGATTTTCTAAAAGGCACATGTGCTCCCCTCAACATTGATCTCATGCGTCTCATTAATCTGCCTCACAGCAATTAAAAATGAAAACAACTAAACTCTACAGTTAAGATGCAAATTTTCTACAAGAATTTTTATGTCTTCCATAGTGTTGTTAAGGTAAAATGTAAATGTTCTTATTATAAAACAGAGAAGGGGAGATATCTGGGACAACGGCAAGTTTCTTTCTTCCAGAAGAACAAACTCATGAAGCCATTGACATTGGCTTCTTATATGCAGGCTAATCCTGAACTCTGTACTACTGATAGTACTGAATTACTTTACCTTAAGCTGTTTTCTATTAGATAAACTTAATGGGGGAATTAACAACTCTTTGATCCAGATTAAATAACAGCAAAATCCAGGTGACATCTAAGATTGAAATATAAGAAAAAGGGAAGAGAAAAATAAACACAGTATCAACAAGAGGCATATGATGAAATTTTTTTTATTGAACCATGGCTTTGGCCAACCTCATGAGATACTATACTAAACTCTTTATCTAGAAGGTCTTATCAATAATTACATGAAGTAGAAAGAATATTTACTATAATAATTAAAACTAATGACTTTCATTTCAGGATCAAAAACAAATATTATCTTCTATACTTACATATTCTAATTTCCATAAATGTAACATTCTTTAAAAATGTATGTTAAACAAAGACCCACAATTAACCCACAGACCAGGAAAAACAAATTAGGATGCTGAGTGACTGTCTTCCTCAAAAGCAGCACAATGTGGGCTGGATATCAGGTAAAGGAGAATGATTGAACATAAGTCTTCTGTAATTAAGTTCAGTTTTCAGAATCTCAGAACTTTAAATGAAGGAGAACTCGAGTTGTCACTAGCAATGTTGTTCTAACTAAAAAAGTATAAATTTTGACTTCAATGTGACAACATGTCACATTGGGTTTAATCTTCTTATTTGAGGCAACCTCATGCTCTTCAAAAAGTATTGATTTTGGCAAAAGTGATAGATGCCTACAACCGATATCCAAAAGATAGCTTATGTTAAATGTGTGGCTCATTTTGCTATATCAAAACAAGGCCTCGGCCTGTTTATGTTTTGAAATATTTTTGTACAATTCCTATATATGACACCTATATCACTATTATATATTCAGGATGAAAAAGAAATAAGGACAATAGGGAATTATCAAATTCCTATTTTAAAGGCAGCTGAGTGATGATGCCTTCCTCTAGAGCAGAGGCTCTGATCTTTCAAAATTACTGTACCATTTGTGGATATTATGTATTTAGATAATGACTTAATGGGCTGGTACAGATGGTTTTAAATTTGAAATTCATTGGCTACAATCAGGACCCTCATTTAGAAACCCCAATGATGATGATCTTAGTGTGCAGCTCTGGAAAGAACTGCAGAGAACATAAAATCCATGTAGCTACATTTTTAAATGAAGAAATGGAAGGCTGCAGATTTTTGGTGAATTCTTGAACTCTCCTGGTTAAAGTGACAGCCAGAACTTGAATCCAAACCTTCCTTTTGGAAATTGAAGTGCATTTTAGAGTTCTCTGCTTCCAGCCTACTTTGATTCTATCCTCTTTTAAAGAAGCTGAAAACATAAGGCAACAGGTCAAAACACTCAAGACTACTTGAAGAACATGGATATTTCATTCCTTGGTTGAACCCTGAGGGAAACCTTCTAAGTGACTTCCATAGAATATGCTCCAGGGAAGATGGTCACTTGCCCCTTTAGAAGAAAAGAAATCGAGGTCGGTGATTTGATTGTTATTGGTTTTACCAACACTAACAATGTAATCTGCAAATTGGCCTTACATGTCTGCTGATTGGTCACTTAGAGGGAAACACAGAATTTACACATGGGAGCTCAATACTTCATTTGGGGCACAGAATTCCATTGGTTCTTCTGGTATTCTTTCCAATAATCTTAAGATGTAGTTTTTGAGTGACTGGGAAAGATAACCTGTAGTATCAAATTAAAAACTAATGATGTGACCATCATTTTTAAACAGTGTGACTGCCCTCTAATTCATTTTGAGAAAGTCTTACATGCTCAGAAACTACTTGCTGAATATGTAGAAAAAATGAATTATCAAAATATGGATGTTCAAACACAAATTCATTTTTGTGTTGACAATCCTTTTCTCACTGTAAAGTGAGACTGAAGGAGTCTTTCTAAAAGAGAGAGTTCCCCTTAGTCTGTTGTCTTTGACAATTATTCAGCTATAAGCATACCCATAGAAGTTGCTGGAAGATTTCTATCTTAGCAATGCAAACCACATCACTCATTGCTTCCTTTCCACTTACAAGTTTGTTCATGGGGATTATTCACTACAAATGAGAAAGGGACTGCAGGTAAAACTCACATTATTTGTGGCTGGAAACCTATGTGCCAGCATCAAAATTTGATGTAACAAATACATTTTGGAAGAATGAAGCCATCAGCAAAATGCCCTAGAGGATAATAAAATCCTAGGATGTAGGAGAGTGTGTATATGAGATGATGGATCTGTGACCTGCAAAGCAGACACTATAAATTTTAGCCATCAACATCATTGTAGGAACAGTTCTCCTTCCCTAACGAGCTTGGTGCCCTCTAATGAAATGGCTGGTCTTGCCAGCCCATCAAGTAGTGTAGGGGCTCTGAAAATCTAGTTCAGTGGAAGTAACTCACCCATGAGGCAGAAAGATTTCCTGGGAAAGCATAAAAGGACACATTTGAGCTATAGAATCTCAAAAGGCCATTACAGAAAGAGAAGAGGCAGCTGTAATTGAGACTGTGGAAATGGGGAGCAGAGGAGCTGCTAGGTGCCCTTAAAGAACTGCATGGGTGGTGAAGGTTGCTATGAATTTGATGGTGATAATCAATACAAGATACAGATGTGTATTGAATGGATACATTTTATAACTTGAAAACATTCAATATTTGTCAGTGAAATATTTTAAAATAAAGTCTCATATGACTGAAAATCCATAAGGTAGATATAATTATTTTCAATAAATTGTTTATTTTATTTTCAATAAACTGATTATTTCAATAAAGATATTGAAATAACTGATTATTTTCAATAAAAATAGAAATTCAAATTCATTCCTAATATGCTAGATGAATCCTCTATTTCATTTAGTTTTTATTTTATCTTACCTCAAACATTGTCAGCAAACTAAAAATTGCTCCTTAAAATTACTTTAAGATTTCATAAAAGAGATGAAAGTGTTTAACATCCTCAATTAAAAATTCATATTATTTCATATTTTAAATTATCAAATACTTTAAAGATTTTTAAATACTTATATTTATATAAAAATGATAAAACTCCTAATTGAAATAATAAAAAGGAACATAACCAAAATGTTGAAGTCACAAGTTTCTCTTCCTTATATTATTCCATCTCACACCTGAATTTTACATTTATTTTTCTGAAACATAAGAATTACTATATGCATTTGCTATAACATATTATTATCCTTATGAAGAATGCACCTGTGAAATATTTTACTCTCGGAATTTCTAAGTAATGACTATCTAGCTTACCACTTTTGGAATATATAGATAGACTCATTCTCCAATGCGTTCTCTCACTTGGCATTATATTAGGGAGTTATTTCCATGCTGATGTGTGCACAGTTACCTAGTCCTCTTGACTTCCTTCCTGAACAGAATACGATGGACTTCCCACAAAGTGCTTGTTTATTTCTATTCTTTCATGAGAAACCATTGCTTATTTCTATTGTTTCTGCCTTGCTTGTAGGTTGCCTTACCTTTTAAATGTGCTTGTGTAATAAATATATATATTTATATAATCTATGTATGTATAATTAATTCTATATATAAAATCATTTATTATGGCTGGAGAGATGGCTCAGAGGTTAAGAGCACTGGCTGCTCTTCCAGAGGTCCTGAGTTCAATTCCCAGCAAGCACATGGTGGCTCACAGCCATCTGTAATGAGATCTGGTGCCCTCTTCTGTGTACATAATAAATAAATAAATCTTAAAAAAAATCATTTATTATAATAAAACTTTAAAAATTAAAAAATATATAATTAACCATTCTATACTATATAATATATTTGATATTATATATAACATACAATATCATATATATCACATATAATACATATGCTATTATATTTCACATTATATTATATATTATATACATATATTACACACATATATAATATATACATATATTTTATATATTTATAAGTGTATATAAGTATATAATATAAAATGCAAATATAAAATAATACACATTAATCTGTGTATAATAGAGATTATATATATATAACTACTGTAAAATGTTGTGAGGTATACATGCCTAGACTTTCCTTAGATCAATGTCCAGCAGTGTAATACAAGTATTGTATTATATAATACAAGACAGACACACCTTTACTTCAAGGGGATAATACCTCCTTTTCCCAAGACATTAAGAAACTACACTAACCAACAACCTGTAATAATTTCTACCATCCTTTAACCTTACCAGACTTGGGTTTTAATTCATCTGTGCCAAGTTGATGCATGTAAATTACTAAATTATTTTGATATATTTTCCAATTGATTTTTCATTGCTGTGAATTTTTCCTGTATTCACTCAATTTACTCATATGTTTCTCCCTGTTATTCTGTATGGCTCTTGATCTTATGTGTAGATGACTGAAATTTTGTTTTGTTTGCTTTTTTGTGAGAAGGTTGTACTTTCTTTTGGTGATCTAAATTCTTTGGTGTAACTGAAATGCAGGGAAATGGTGCCAGTTGTGATTTGAAGTGTGTTTCTGTGTTGCTCACACTGCCTTGAGTCATAGATATATAGGATAATATTTGATATCTAGTAAGAGAAGTTATTCACCAGGACTTTCTTGGTTGCTTTTTGCAACTTGCTTTCTAATCTATTATTTGACTATTTTTCATTCCTCTTTCCCTACCAACCTTTATGTACGGAGATTAAACTTTAATTTGCATTCTGTCAGAAACAAATCTAGCTGTAAGTAGTGAAATTAGACAAGTCAGAATCCTTTTGTATTGAATTACTTCCCAAAGTCCAGAGATTCCTATTGAAGGATACGAGTTCCATTCTATTCAGGTACTCACAGTCCTCCAGATGTTGATGGAGTATGATACCACAGTGCAGTTCCTTGACTAACAGATGCTGGGAGAGGATGTCTTTATTTTCTCCAATAGATTCAATGAAATGATGCTTGGCATATCAACCACACTCCAGGACACGTCTCCTGAGGAGTAGTTGACAAACACAAAATGAACTTTACCTTCATGATGTGTGTGTGTGTGTGTGTGTGTGTGTGTGTGTGTGTGTCTGAGTGTGTGCATGTGAGAGTATGTAAGTTTGTGTGTGTGAGTATGAGAGAGTGTGAGTGTGTGTATTTTAACATGCATCTGTGCTTTTCTGGGTTTTGTTGTTTTAAGAGAAAGGAAGAATATGATATATGGTGAAAAGGAGGAGGACCTGGATAAGTTGGGGGACAGGAAAAGAATATGATCAAAATATATTGTATGAAAAATATAACCACAACATTCACCACAATTTATGAGTTAATGGGTCTTGATCCTATGAGGATGTTGGAAACTGGTTGTATCTTTTTATAGGAGTAGCGGAAGACACTACAACTGTCCAGAAAGTAGAGTCCAAACAACTCTTTGATATTATGAAGTAGAAACACTGAGTCTTAAAAAGGTGAAGCACTTGTTCTTAACACTTAAAGGCCTGCAGAGACAGAACCCTGTTTCTCTAGGAAATGTGGAGAAGGGGGGAGTCTTTAGGTTCAGGTGCTGCATAGATATAGTATTATTTCACTTACCATTTCCATGCCCAGTGCTTCAATAAATTGGGTTTTGAATGAGGAATGGGCTTTCTAAAACGGCACTGAGCCAGTTCAATTCAGTCAGGATAGGAATAAGACTAGATAGAGACAACCGGAAAAGCTCTGGTCAGCTGCTATGAAGGAGGGATAGTATGGGAGATGTAATAGTGGATCTTAAAGAGTGAAGAGAAGGACCTTAGATTCTGAAGATAAGCAGAAGGAGGTGTCAGGGAGGAAACCATTGAGAACATAACCCGTTCTTGCTGGATTTCATGGTGGTGGGGAGAGAGCTCTGAGCCAGAGAAGTAGAAACAGGAGAAGTCAAGGGGACAGATCCACCCAATAAAGCCTGTAGAAAGGAAATAAAATTACCAGAAACTTGATTTCAATCACATGAAACCCACGTAAGGCTTTTTTTTTTTTTTCCAAGACAGGGTTTCTCTGTGTAATTTTGGTGCCTGTCCTGGATCTCGCTCTGTAGACCTGTATTCTACACAATTGTTAGAAAATAAATTTTCATTGTTTTAAGCCACTGAGATTGTGTAATTTATTTCAACAGTCAGAGACAACTAACACAGATGACTAACCTGCTGGCAGAGAGATAAATGAGGAAGCCACTGTAATCCGTATCAAAGTATATATTTCATGGAAGGTGGTCATTCATTCTGACAAATATATAGTTTCCTTAGAAAGAGTAAATATAGATAGAATTCATCCTAATGATTAAATCTTCCAGAAGGACATGAAACATAATTTTCTTTGAACAAAGATGAATTACATATTGTAGTCAACATCTCTCAATGAAGAGCAATATCCTTTGCTTCCAGGGTGAATGGGACACAAGAAAATGTGTGACAAGTTCTCTAAACCTTAAAGCTGAGATTAATATCCCTCTTATTAAATTAGTATGCAATTTATCTGATATTTTAATTTTTCATTAGCTATTAATCATTGCTTTTATTAGTTTAAAATCAGTCTCTAAAGGAAAACATTTTCTCATAGCTTGACTTTAATGGAGCTTCTATGAAGCTTCTTTTGTCATAGGTCACAGGTTGCCAATTTAGCTCTTTCAAAGACTATTTTATTGCTTGAACATATAAAGTCTAAGGGAGAAATAATATAGCAAATCTCAAAACCTGGATTCCAAACTTCACTTTCTTCTATAGTATCTGTATGATCCTTAGCACAGTTGCTGAACACTCACTGTGTGTTTCTTCCTCTGTGAAATAAGAAAGAGTTATGAACTATCTTGTGTGTTGGCTATGAGCTGTCAACGTTAAGTTGTTCAGTGTAGCAGGCTGGCAGGATATCTTGCACAAGTAATAAGTTTTCAGCAACATGTACTGGTCATCACTATAATATACTTTCATGTACCAGCACACAAAATGCCAGCTACAGAGCCCATGTGCATCTTACTTGTCACTGAGAGTTGTGTATTATCTGTGTGAGACATGATTCCTCTCACTACTCAACTGTGTATATCTTTGTAGCTGCCTGAGTCTAATGGTTCCAGTTTGCTGGGATAGCCAAGAACAGTGTACTGAACACTTTAAATACTGGTATAAAAGATGAAATGAAGGGATAACAACTTCCTAAGTCAAGGTGCCTGAATTTTGTGCTTTGGGTTTAAAGATAGTAAACATTGCAGAAAAAGAGAAAATTTAACTGGAAAAACATTACGTTATCAAAGAAAGGGTGAGGTTTGATTAAAATGTGGGAAGTTCTTGTGAGAAGAAGAGATGGAGTACTTAGCTGATAGATTCCAGAAGGAACTCAGTGTCTTCTTCGATTCTTATGGTTAGTGAGGGATCACTGGTTATCTGGCACTCTCTTCTGTTGGTCTCAGTATCTATTATCAGATAGAATTAAAGGTAAGATGTTAGAGGTTACTAAATTTGGAAAAAAAAAAAAAAACAGCAATCCACACACTTGACATCCTCTGCTGCTCCCAGCTAGAGAATTCTTACTAGGCTATATCTAGAGTTCCTAAAACAGAAAATTGTTTATTAATGATAGATGTACATGAGATATCATATTAATAGAAAAGTAATTGTTATATTTGGAAGGAACTCTAACAAATCATTAAAATGCTAAGAAAAAATTTTTCATATTTAAAATAAGAAACTTGATCTTTTTCTGTAGATAAAAAGGAAAGTAAGAGCCAGCTAGGTGGTGGTGGCACACACCTTTAATCCCAGCACTAAGGAGGCAGAGGAAGGTGGATCTCTGTGAGTTCCAGGCTAGCCTGGTCTACACAGCAAGTTCCAGGACAGCCAAGGCTGTGACACAGAGAAACCCTAGCTCAAGAAAAAGGAAAAAAAAAGGAAAGCAAGATGAAAAATGGAGTGGGTCAGATGAAATGATTAGTGTAAGACAATTATGTAACAATTTTAATAAAGATTTATTGGAATACAGGTGAGGGGAATGCTGATATTTTAAATCCTATAATAAGATTGCTATTGTATTTTTAACAAAAATGTATTTTTTTAACTCTAATACTCAAATGTGAAATAATAATGAGGTTTGTTACTAAGAACATCAGTAATATCATAGATGTCCAAGTTCCCTCAAGGGCAAAGAATTTATACATAGCAAAGCCTCGAGAATTACTTGTTTTTTGTTTGTTTTTTTAAATGTGTGATTAAACTTTACCATAGAATTTGGAGGAAAATACAGACAAATCTGAAATCATTCTTGATCTTGAGAACCGATTTTTTTTTTAATTTGAGTCTTTGTAGATTACCAGAACAGTATTTAATCATCAAACCAAAAACTGCTTTGCTGTGGATGTCTTTTTGTATGCTGTGAATATGTGTTTCTCTGATTGGTTGATCAATAAAGCTGTTTGGTCAATGGTGAAGCAGAGTAGGGTTAGGTGGGACATTCTAACTAGAGAGGAGGAAGGAGAGAGGCAGAACAGAGGAGAGGCTGTCAGCTGCCTTCATGAGAAGCAAGATACAAAGATACGAGTAAGCCACGAGCCATGTGGCAAAGTATGGATTTATAGAAATGGGTTAATTTAAGATGTAAGATCTAGCTGGCAAGAAGCCTGAGCCAGTAGGCCATACAGTTCGTAATTAATATAAGCCTCTGTGTGTTCATTTAGGTCTGAGGAGCTGTGGGACCATGAGGCCGTGGGAGCTGGGTGGGCACAGAAAAACTTTTAGTGACACTGCCTTAGTAAAAGAACTGTTCTGTAGCTCAGTTCCAGACAGGGACTTGTTGCACTGCAGCAAACTCAAGTCCCTATGGGTACAACACAGACATTGTGCAGCTCAGGTGCCTTTTTGCTTTTTACACATCAGTGTTCTCACAACAGTAGAGTTAGAATCACAATTCTTTTAGAAAATTTTTACTTTACTGAATACCAATCTCTTGGGAGTTACAGACATGATAATGAACTATAAAATAATTATAGATATGATTCTTATGGTTTTCATTACTTTGCAGATCTGTAACTATGGAAACAGTCATAACTTTTCATCCACATAAATTCTCTTCTGCAAACCTACCCTGACACCAAGCCAATGGTAACATACATCATGCAACTACAAAAGCACCCTTCATGTGACTTTGACATTAATTCTCTGGCCATTGCCTATCACATTTACTAAATGTCAGTCTATTTTTGCCTGGCTACAAAACGATAGCTAGTCTCAAATCTTATCACTTAGCCTCCTTAAAATGTCCTTAAGACAATTCTACTTACCTAACACTAAATTTACAATACCTTAAATTGAATACCAGAATGAATCCATCAAAGAAATGTAAAAGAAACCCTTTTTACCCTCAAGAAAAATACATGAAAAAGAAATCAGAAACAGCCAAGTAAATTAAATGTGGGGTTTTCCTCATCTGCTTTATGTCTAGTTTCATGGGCTTTGTTTTTGTTTTGTTGTTGTTTTTTTGTTTTTGTTTTGTTTTGTATTGTTGTTTTGTTTTGTATTGTTCTTGTTGTTCCCAACCCCCTACCCTTAGCGATCCCCATGAGGTTTCACATTTAATCCATCCAATGAAGAACTGTCTCTGACTCTCTGTCCTTCACTTTCCTGGTGTCATCCTTCCCAGTCCCTGACTGGGCTTCTTTTCACCTTTCTCACAAGTCACATTGTAATCCCAGCAGATTAGTGCTTTCAATACTCATTCATCTCTGTTCTAATTTGCCTAGTCTTCAGTGGCATCATTATCCCTTAGGTTGCATGACCAGAACACTCTGTGGATCATTACTTTATTTTGCCTCTAGAATCTATTCTTGATAATCTTTCTTAGATTAGAATATTCAATAACTCACAATTACGTTCTTATCCATGCCGTTTAGGTAAAATACCTTACATGCAAAGCTCCTTCTAAAGACCCAGCCTCATTTTTTTTCCCTCTCAGTCTGTGAATTACATCGAGATATTCACTGAATCCTACAGATTTCAAGGATGTTCACTCCTCAACATTCCTAACTTTCACCCATACATTTTAGCTTTGTTTTATTTGTTTCATCTTTGTTTTACCCTTTTTTTTTAACATCACCTACCCCTTCCCAATGAAACTCTAAATTTTCCCACTCAAAGTTGTTATTAAGTTTATATCACTGTTTGTATAGCCATATACTTAATCAAAATCAAAATTCATTTCAAGTACTTACTTTTACCTCTGTGTACACTTTTTTTTTTTCAATGGTGGCACTTTTTCAGTCATCCATATGAAGGTAGTAGGAGTCATTGTGACTCAGTACATACAGATTAACTAGTGATCCTTATGAACTGCTCTAATTGCCTATTAAAGGCTTTCTGTCAACCATACAAAACATAATCCACTATAGAATGGAATGCTTATGTGTGACAGAAATTTTGTTATCCATAATGATACATTATATGGATATATCAGAGAGTTGAGCCTGCCTCAGAACTCAGTGAGCTAAGACAAAATGGTATCAGTGAATGACCAGGGCATAAAAGCTGTGTCAGGTGTAATAACTGAGATATTTCTAATGGAAGGGAAGACATCATTTGTGTCAGAAAAAAAAAATGAGAGCAGACACAGGGAGACTGGTTAAAACATCACTGCAACTTCTTTATGAATATATTGATTTCTCTTGGAAGACTGTGTCAAATAGTTTGTAATAGCTCACTTTTTAAATTGAATTATTTATGTAGCTTTAGAGTATGTATGTGTGTATGTGTAGGGGAGGGCATGAGCATGTCACATGTGGAGGTAAGAGAGCAACTTTCAGGGGTCAATTCTCTGCATCTAACATGTGGATTCCAGGGATGGAATTCAGGCCATTAAACCACTAGACTGCCTCCTGTGCATAGGTTTTTCCTTTGAAATTAAATTTGTCATATATAATTATTATATTATATATAAATATTAATATATATTACATAATTTAAAATATGAAATTCTAGATAGTTAAATTCTTTAAAAATAAACTGTGGTGGTATTGTGTTCCCCAAAATATTGTTCACCCTAATAAACTTATCTGGGATCAGAGAACAGAAAAGCCACTAGATACAGAAGCTAGAAAATGGTGGCACTCATACCTTTAATCCTAGCACTCCAGAGGCAGAAATCCCTCTGGATCTCTGTGAGTTCAAGGCCACATTGGAAATGGCCAGGCATGGTGACACATGCCTTTAATTCCAGAAAGCGAGCCTTTAATCCCAGGGAGTGATGGCAGAAAGCAGAAAGGTATATAAGGCATGAGGACCAGAAACTAGAAGCATTTGGCTGGTTAAGCATTCAGGCTTTTGAGCAGCAGTTCAGCTGAGACCCATTCTGAATGAGGGCTCAGAGGCTTCCAGTCTGAGGAAACAAGACCAGCTGAGGATCCGGTGAGGTGAGGTAGCTGTGGCTTGTTCTAGTTCTCTGACCTTCCAGTTTACCCCAATACCTGGCTGGGTTTGATTATATTAATAAGAACTTTTAAGATTCTGCTACAGGAATATAAGGCGTGAGGACCAGAAACTAGAAGCTTTTGGCCTGGTTAAGCTTTTAGGCTTTTGAGCAGCACAGTTCAGCTGAGAGCCATTCAGATGAGGACTCAGAGGCTTCCAGTCTGAGGAAACAGGATCAGCTGAAGAACTGTCAAGGTGAGGTAGCTGTGGCTTGTTCTGCTTCTCTGATCTTCCAGCATTCACTCCAGTACCTGGCTTCAGGTTTGATTTTATTAATAAGACTCTTTAAGATTCCTGCTACAATAAATTCTGTGCTTTAATTCAAATTTCTGTGTATTGATATCTCTGTTCAAAGAATAAAAGAAAAAAATGAAATACTCTGAATGGATTTTGCATTTACATAACTCTTCTTAATTAGATTCATGATACAATATTATATATAGCTATGAACTAAATCTCTCTAAGCGAGTGTCATTGGGTCCTAGAAAAGCAATGTTTAGGGAATTTTGCTTTTTTTGTATAAGTCTAAGGCTTCAGAGGATTATGGAAGTCATCTATCCAGTATTATCCTTCCTAAAGTAACTTTCTATGGAAATTGAAAAGAAAGTGGGACATCCAAAGGTCACATTCTCTTGATTATTTGTACTTGATGGACATGCTTTCTGCCACTATTTCCTTTATTTATATGAAACAAAGTATCTGAAAATTCACTAGCAATCTTTGTCCTAAGATCTTTTCAGGGATAAATAAATAATAAAATCTCTACATAAATTAAAATTTATTCCAGAATTATAAACATCAAGAAATTTTGTTTTTTATGAAGTCAATAAAATATGTTAGTTTGGGGGTAATTAGAAAAGGACATTGAAATTTGGGTTGATTATTTAATTACCAACTAATAATATTAATAACTAGATAAGAGTACAATAAATTAAGTATAAAATTTAGTTCTTATTATTATACAAACACTTACAACTTATAAATTTATTAAAATATGAATTTTCAAAACAAATTATAAAAATGATCATAATAGTATGATAAATTAAGTATAAAATTTAGTTCTTAGTCTTATACCAAACACTTACAACTTATAAATTTATTAAAATATCAATTTTCAAAACAAATTATAAAAGTGATCATAATATTAGAATGTAGTATTTACCAAATTTGTAGAGGAATGAAAATATTTGAAATAAAAGAGAAATCTTAGAGAAAATATTTGTAGATTTTTAATAGTTTGCATTTAAAACAATCACGTTTAAATGAAAATAAGAAATAAAGAGAGATAGTAACAATTTAGTGAAAATAGTCCCTCTGAATATGGAAAATAGTTCATGTTGATGGCCTACCATGATGTATTTTGAAATCAAGAGGAAGGCATTCATAAAGAATGTGTCAATGACTAATAGGTACAAACAAATTATATGTGAGGATATGTGACTACTAAACATAAATTAAATGATATATTGATTTCCATGTGATATTACAGAATTCATGCCAATCTTTTTTTTTTTTTTTTTTTTTTTTTTTTTTTTTTTTTTTT
>CABHPP010122402.1:2348-29219 GCA_902168425.1 Peromyscus attwateri | reverse complement strand
AGAGACAGGGTTTCTCTGTGTAGCTTTGCGCCTTTCCTGGAGCTCACTTGGTAGCCCAGGCTGGCCTCGAACTCACAGAGATCCGCCTGCCTCTGCCTCCCGAGTGCTGGGATTAAAGGCGTGCGCCACCAACGCCCGGCAGTTCATGCCAATCTTTTATGTAGCAAAGATACCAGAAAATGGCCTAGTATAATTTATACACAGATAGTCAATCCATAATTAAGACTTTAAGTTATATTTACTAATCTATTCTTTATAAGATAAAACAGAGAATCAGTTTATAAAATTTGGAAAAAGAAATCCCTTCTATTGACAATATAGTCATGGTCAAAATGTTCAAACAAAAGAATTCATCTCATCCCCAGAATTCACAGGCAGTTGCTGTCCTGTAGCCAATCACATTCTTCAGCTAGCCAAAACTTTTCTTTTTATGCATGGCTTGTAGAGAATTCTGCAATGTGCTTAGATTCTCTATGATCCTTATCTTGGGGAAGCATTTTTTTTTTTTGAGGCAACAGATAGAACTAGAAGACTTAATGTCCAGACTAAAGCTCAACACGTGGTCCTTTCTAATCATAATGAGGAATCCAGTCAGATGAACTGCAAAGCTTTGTCATTATCTTGCCCTTTGGGCATCAGCAATCTTGGATTGATTACTAGCCAACAAATAAAGCTTCATTCTTCTGCCTAATGATTATGTTTATACTTCCAAATAGGACTGATACTTCAGCCATCTATCAACTGAAAACCAAACATGAAGTTCACCCAAAAACAAAACAGACAGTTAGCCAGACAATTGCTTCATTTTCAAAATTTCTACATTGAATGTAAATGTTATTCGAGGTTCACTGCCATTCAGATTAAATTGACATTTAGAAGGAAAATATGCATTCTCTCCTAACCTTTAGAAATAACATAGGATGTAGGCATTTCAATCTTGTTTCTTTCTCTCTTACTTGTGTTTCTTATCCATTTATTCAATGCTCAAACAATTATGTCTTAACCTTTGATAGAAAGGGACAAGCTATTCTAAGAGCAGCAAGTATCAGAGATGCTTCTGGATTTCAAGAGACATGCAGAGAACCATTTCTTATAATTTTATTTATTTTCACTTTGGAAAATAAATTAAAATGGGAAGAACCAAAGGTCACTGTTTTTGTGAACTAGAAAAGAGCAAGATTCAACATTTTCTTAGATAAGACAGACTTTTAAAAACTCAAATAAAACCGATATTTTAACATGTGTATAGTATTATCATATTATTCTGCGTAAACTTTGACAGAGAGTAAATAGAAGCCAACTTTCTTTTACTTGAAATGTTAGCACATGGTCATGGTACTTCCTGTGCAGAGTTGAGGACAGAAAATTAAGGGTGGAGGATGCTGGCCATGTGTTTCACCCAGAGTGAGCATGAAGCACTGACAGGTTCAGCAACTCACTTATAGTTTATTCATGCATGAGACTGATAATGTAGCAGTCGCATGGCCAAGGAACTCAAGAAGAGAATGGGATATCTTCTGAGAGCCAGTGAAAAGGGATTCGTGCATGAAATTGATAATGTAACAGTCACATGGCCAAGAAACTTAAGATGAGAATGGGATATCTTCTGAGAACCAGTGAAAAGGGAACTGGACTACTCTAGAGCCCAGAGAGGCATGTGCAATGAATGATTCAAGGTCATTTTTAAATGTCCCCAAAGCATAAAGGCAACCTGTTTGAAGGCATAAATTATAAGTATTAGAGAAGATGGATGAGGAAGTACTCCAGAGAATGTCCTACTGACTATTTCCTCTTCTGACACATAGATGAATAGGAGGTGACCAGACTAACACAAAATTGAAGTAGAAAGTGAGGTTCAGAGAAGCTGTGTTATGGAACTTACTCTGTTGTCTGGGTCCTGTAACAAATTATGTATTTAAAAAATGGCCACACACAATACCTAGATCTAGATTCATCCCTTCTTTCCTTCCTTCCTTCTTTTCCTCCTGGCTTCCTTCCTCCCTCTCAGTTTGGTTGTTTTTTAGTTTGGTTTACTTTGTGCTTATGTGTGAAAGAGATAGACAGTGTCTTACATTGTAGCTAGACAGTCTTGAAATTTACGATCCTGTTGTAGGATAGCCTCAGACCCGAAGAAATCCTCATTCTCTTTCATAGGTATTCTGATGAGTGAAAATGAGGACATGACCACTTCACAATGGGGTGGAGGAGAGGGTTTCTATTGTTAATATGAGAAAGAGTACAGTCAGAGGGATTTGGAAGGGTCCAAACTGAACCAGGCCATAAGAGGGGAGGGTGGCAGAAGAAGAGAGAGAAAGAAGAGAGCTAAGAGGGCAGAGGCCAAGGGTGAGCCAGCCTGTAGCCAAGAGCAGAGGGCCAAGAACCAAGAGCAGAGGAGACGAGAGGAGAAGAACCAAGGGAGCATGTGGCCAAAATGGCTGGTTTATATAGGAATGAGAAGCTGGGGGAGCTGAAGGTAAGTCCAGCCCTGGCCTGGAGAGGTTTAGGGTAAGAAACAAAGTGAGAAGTGCTGGGAGTGGTACTGAGTAAGCCTTGTTCCAGGTTTCTTTGGGAGTTCACAGTGAGTACTGGGGTTATAGGTATGAATCACTTGGTCAGGTTTTTATTAATTATTATTAACATTTTATGACGTGTCCTTTTATTGAAAGGGATGGTGCTGAGCTTGGAAGAGGTAATATAAAATGAACTTAGAGTATCTTATAGTGTCCAGAAGAAGAAAACATGCAAAAATAAGCTGGGAGAGAGCAGAGACAGAGGTCACTTTCAAGTACCAAAAGAACACAGAAGCCAGCTGAAATGGCCTCCAGTTTTCCTTTCACCTCCTCAGAAGAGAGAAATATTTTTGTGCTATAGTCTTATTTGTTCCTTTGGACAATTAGTCTTCTCTTGTATGCTTGCAAAGGAAGAGGTCTATTGATTCGGGTGGAAATGGATAGCCAGTTACCTGGTAGATACTCATCCTCTAGTGTCAGTGGCCTATTCCTTTGTTTGAAGAGATATTTCTGTTCTGATTACATTTAGCAAGCCATTTCTCAAGAAGCTATTGTTGTTTTTAATCCCCTGAGTAAAAGTATCATTGTTTGGATTAAAGATCCAAGCCAGCATTTCCAGTCTACAGATCTTCATGCTGCCTGGGAATTCAAACCGAGTTAACATTCAATGGTTTGATTGGAACTGGTGCTGATAGCAAATCACCTCTGGTTTGTTCTTTCTTGACTCCTCTAGGACATGTCTTCATTCTGCACCTGCATGTATAGTACTCCCAGCCTCACGATAGTACAGAACAATAGAGTTGGGACAAGACATGCAGATATTGTTCATACTAGAATATCATTCTACAGTGGTTACTTTTATTGTTTTATTAATACATAAAGCTTGGAGATCATGTATTATGGTAAAAACTTGATAGATCCACAGAGTGATGGAGAAACAATCAGCTGACCCTCCTCTCAACCTTCCCAGATTGAAAAGAATCTGAACCTTTTCCAGCCCCTCCTTATTCCTCCCTGTGTTTCTGCATCTTCATCTGGGTCTGCCAGAAAATTCTAGGGTTTATTCCAGGCAGCTGAATGTGGACTCTGCCCTCTGAATCAGTGTTTAACTTCGTTGGTAGTCTCAGAGGGACAATACAAACAAATCTCCTGCAATAACATTCTATGTTTTAATGGCTTGCTCAGATTCGAAGTGTTCACTGATTTAGCACTTTCATGAGCTAAGATATAACCATCCTACTCCATGGCATAGTTCTTGGTTGATGTAACTTCAATGCATATGCATTTTCCTGAGGTTATAGCTATGATGGGGGCTCTTTATCTATCTTTATCCTCCTCCGGTTAAAGTAAGGGTCATGTTCCAATTTAATTGTATAATAAATCACACACACACACACACACACACACACACAGACACACACACACACACATCCACACTCTTGGATGAGTTGACAAATTATTTCATAATAAACAAAGTAAATTTGCATCACATGGGATGTATGAGTCAATACTTCAAATGATTACAAGTACAGGCTTTCAAGGAGGTTTATTTTCTATAATTTGATGGTGACTTTTAGAACCTTCATGGTCCTCACATCCTCTCTCTTTTGCTCCAAGTCACAGGCCTTGGGGTGGGGGGTTACTACTGTAATGCTGCTAAATGGACATAGATTAAACTGATTTATGGTATAACCCCATTGATTAGTGAATCTCTTAACCCTCCTGTGAGAAGATTTTTTTTCAGTAGATAGAAATTAACATGGAGACCAACAACTGCTCAAGGTACAGAGAACAAGAGACTGTGAAGTGCTAATTCCTAAATGTGAGCTCAATATGACATAATCTGTCTTTTAAGATGAGCACAAACCGAAAAAAATATGGTGATATTTTATTTGTACTGAAATGTGATTTTATTTGTATGTTAATAAATAAAGTTGCCTGGGGGTCAGAGCTAATAGCAACCCATTTAGCAGAAGTCTGGCAGTGGTAGCACATGCCCTTAATCTGATCACATGGCAGGCAAAGTCTCTGTGTGTTCAAGGACACAGCCAGCATGGAGACACACGCTTTTAATTCCAGTACCAACCACAGAGACCCGGAGGTCTGTATAGACAGGCAGTGACAAGGAAGTCATGTGGTTGGGTTTAGAACCAATGAGAAGGCAGAACAGAAAGGCAATAAAAAGACAGGTCACACAGAAGAAGGTCTCTCTCTTAGGGGAAGGACGGCAGCGGCTGGTAAGCTAAAGGCTATTTGCGAGTGCTCTGACCTCTTGGACTTTTAACTCTTTATTTGGCTCTGTGTCTCTTCTTTAATAAGACTGTTTAGAATTACATCTACAAATAAACACTTCCATTCTCATCCTGCAGTTGTAGTTTTATGATTTGTACATGAAACAATTTGCAAACAAGTCAGCATTCAAACAAAAAGCAATGAAAATTAGGGCTAAATAAATATAAGGGTTTGAAAAATCTAAAACGCCAGCTTCAGAATATGTAGATTCTAAAGTTCTAGACAAGTTCTGATGTCAAGGTGCTTTTATATATTCCCTGAAACAAAGAAGTAAAGCTTCAGACATTGAAACTTTTTGTCCCAAATGAACACATTTTTGTTCTTCATTTTTTATTGACTCCTTGAGAATTTCATTCAATGAATTTTGATTATATTCACACCAAATCCTACCCTTAATTCCTCTCAGATCTGTCCCTTCTCCACACCCTCAACATTGTGTTCTGTCTCTGTCTCTCTCTCTGCATATGGTGTGTGTGTGTGTGTGTGTGTGTGTGTGTGTGCGTGTGTGTGTGTGTGTGTGTGTGTGTGTGTGTGTGTGTGGTGGTTTGGAAGAAAACGGCTCTGAAAGAGAATGGCACTATTAGGCGGTATGGTCTTGTTGGAAAGTGTGTCACTGTGGGAGCAGACTTTGAGGTCTCTTTTGCTCAACATTCCCTCAGTGTGACAGTCACTCCACTTCCCATTACCTATCTATGAAGATGTAAGGACTTTCAGCTCCAGCACCAAGTCTGCCTGCACACAGTCCTGCACACTACCATGCCTCCTGCCATGATGATAATGGACTGAACCTCTGAAACTGTAAGCTACAAACTCAATTAAATGTTTCGCTTATAAGAATTGTTGTGGTCATAGTGTCTTTTCACAGCAATAGAAAACCCTAACTAAGACAAAAGTTGGTACTAGGGACTGGGGTATTGCTGTGATAGGTCTGACCAAGATTTTGTTTGGAGGAATTTGGACTTTGATACTTTGGATTATGAAAGCAGTGGAGTGCTTTAAGTGGTGCTTAATGGGCCATAGCAGTAGGAGCATGGAAGACAGAGGTGATAAGAGTTATTTGAACTGTTGGGAGCTCATTCAAGAGGTTTCAGAGAACTTTAGTATGTTGCCTAGAGATCGTTCAAGTGATATTTTGGTGAAGGAAGTGGCTGACTTTTACCCATGTCTGAAAATTCTGCCTGAGACTACAATGAAGAGTTTTGGATTAATTTTTCAGAAAAAAAATCTCAAAACAGCCTAATATAGACTCTGTTGTATAGTTTTTAGTGGTAACTATGTTGAAGATTTATAACAAAAAAGAACAAGCTGAGCAAGGTAAATTACAAAATATATATTTTGAGGGGAAAAAGAGCACCAGGAATGGAGCTAAATCCTATGTTCAAGGAGATAAAGGGATTAATAAATGGAATATAGGCAGTGGCGACCTCAGGATAAGATCTCACCCAGATAAGTTTCCAAACTCTGCAAAGGAACTAAAGAAAATATTAGAGCTGGGTGTTTGTGGTGTACACCTTTAATCCCAGCACTGGGAAGATGGAGGTTGGTGGATCTCTGAGTCAGCCTCAAAACTTTCCCACATGCTCCTCCTTGCTTGCCTACAAATCTAAGGACCACTTTTTAATTGTTGTTAATATGTATATACATAAGTAAGTAAGTACAAACTGCTCAGTTTGTGTAATCTTACTTATATGTGTGTTTTCAGAGCTGACTACTTGGAATTAGATAGGCAATTGGTGTGGTCTTCCTTGGGGAAGAATATTTCTACTGCTCTCAGGATTCCTTAGTTGTCTGTAGTTCTTTGTTTAAGGCGGAGGTCTCCTATGCTTCCCCATTTCCATGTTACCACATCTATTGTATCATCCCTGTTCAGCTCTTGTTTAGGCTGTCATGGTGGTGATTGTATCAGTCAGATTTCTCTAGAGTAACAGAATTCATAAGATGAATCTCAGAGAAATATCAATAGATATAGTCAACCCTGAAAACCTATACAAGAAACATACAAATTGAGCATTTTGTACTTACTTATTTAGGTATACATACAACAACAACAACAACTAATGAAAAAAAAAGCATATAAAGGGGATTTATTACTATGACTTGCAGGCTGCCATCTAGCTAATGCAACAGGGGTTGGCCATGAAAAGAACTTCCAAAAATTCAGTAGTTGCTTTGCTCAGTCCACAAGCCTGGATGTCTCATCTGGTCTTCAGTATATTCTGAAATCCCAAAGAAGTAGGCTGTAAGATGAGTGAAGCAATGGACTTGCTAGCAAGGC
Organism: Peromyscus attwateri; assembly: GCA_902168425.1. Lineage (NCBI taxonomy): Eukaryota > Metazoa > Chordata > Mammalia > Rodentia > Cricetidae > Peromyscus > Peromyscus attwateri. The sequence goes on along the minus strand of CABHPP010122402.1, from coordinate 22,142 downwards.
AAGAGCAAGCAGGCAAAGAGCAGAAGCTTCCTTCTTCCACATCCTTTTATAGGCTTCCAGGAGAAGGTGTGGTCCAGATGAGAGATAGGTTTTCCCAGCTCAAATGATTTGGATTAAAGATGTGTCTTCCCAATACAAGATCCAGATTAAAGGCTTGGCTTTTCCTAGCTCAAAATATCTGTATTAAAGGTGTGTCTTCCTATCTCCAAGATCCTGATTAGAAGTTTATCTTGCTACTTCACATTAAACAAAAACCCCTTAGAGGTGTTCCTCCATTTGGGGATTTTTAGTTAATTCCAAATATAATCGAGTTGACAACCAAGAATAGCCATCACAATTCCATCACTTGTCACCTCGATACACAATTGCATCTCTGTATGTCATGATTAATTTTCAAATGAAAATAATAGCAAGATCATAAGAATGACTAACATGATATAACTATCTCTCATACAACCACAAATTCATTATAAATTTATAATAGGTGACAATGTCCCTTGAGAGATATACTCTGTGTATCTCAAACTTAAATATGATAACCATTGATATTCTCTTAATTGATTTTACATCACATGATAAAAAAATTGAGGAAGAAAACACAGATATCTGTACAAATATTAACAAAATACAGCATAAACATTCTTTCAATTATACTTCTCTTTTCTAAGTGGCCTTTTCTCTTATGTATAACTACCTTCCTCTAACACCCATTATGTATTTCTTCCACCCTTAGCAATAACCTCATCAGGTCTTGTCTCTTTTCCTGGAGGAATGACCCATACCTTCATTTCTGATGGGTCTGATCCCTTTGTCATCCTGCATGGATTAGGTCTTACAGTTTATTATTGACTTTAAGCACAGATCATAGTTGCACCAAGAGACACCCTAAAGGATCTCCTACATTACAGACATAATCTTTCTTCTTACCATGAGGCAATCCAATTTACCCATGGTAATCTTGATCAATTCCCCCTCCTAACACTGTTATTCTTTTCTTAGCCTGTTGCTTTAATGGCATCAGAAACCCAAAGTGTCCAGAAGCAGGTCCGAGCTTCCAGTTCAATGGGTTGTTTGTTGTGGCAGTTGCAGTTTCTAACATTCCTAGGAGACACAATCTAACAGCAAACTCTCTGTTTTCTGGCTCTGACAGTCTTTCCATCCCTTCTTCGATGTAGACTGAACTCACTAAGAAAACCGTCTATAGGTTGGTTGTAAACATAGAAGTGCCTGCCGCTGATATATAATTGGAATTTAATGGCTCATACCTTGTGTACATAGTTGTGATGTTGTTACTTTCATTAGCTATATATGCTGCTCTTGTGACTAGAATAAATATTGATCCACTTAGCTCTTTATGTAATATGCTCAACGTAAAGAAGCAAAACTGTTTAAACAACTATTTCTGCATTTGAACTCTCAGGGAAAAAAAACTGTGAAAAAAAGGCAAGATTATGTATATTTTTCAACCAAAGAAAAGTAATCTATACATATTAAACTGTTTGAAGATATTTACCTGTCAATAATTAGAATTTGAAGAATACAATCTATGGTGTGCACACATTGTATATGGGAAAGTATAATAGAAATCTATCACCTGTGAGAGAACTGTGGAGTTTGGATGGGAATATTACCAATATAAACAGATGAAGCTTAAGTAAGCATCATCTCATAACTTACCATGGAAGGAATGTAAGGTTGTTTATTTGTGTAAGTACATGTTTGTACATTAATGGCCTCCACCTGTATACACACACACACACACACACACACACACACACACACACACACACATGCATTTGCCCAGTGGGTGCCATCTATATTTGTGTATTTTTGAGACAAGGTCTTTCATTGGCTTAGAGCTTGCCAAAGGTAAGCTATTTGGCCAGGGAACCTTGCATTCTATCTGTCTCTGCCTCCTCAGCACTGGGATTACAGCCAGAATATAACACCTGGATTTTTTTTTTAATTTCATGGGTTTCATGGGATCAAACTTCAGTGGGTTGTCATGCTTACAAGGGAAGCACATTACCGCCAGGGTGTCTCCCAAGCATCTACTTTAAGTATTTAAATCGTCAGTATCTAAATTGTATTAGGAATTCAGAATGTAGTGTCTAAATTTATATTGTCATTAGACAAAAATAATATTTTCCCCTTACAACTCAGATGCTAGAAAAATGTCTTTCCAACTGAGGACAAAAAAGACTCCCTTTCTGGTTCAGGTAAATAGGCAGGGAAATTTTTCACCATCACGGTGGAATAATAGCCAGGCCAGCAAGGTTTTTAAGTGGAATCTGTTATGAGACTTCATCGCCGAGCAGTGTGGGCTGTTCATTGACTCTCCTAGCATACTGCCCTTCTTTGTGAAGTTTCTAATGAGAACTGTGTTTAAAGGCACAGAGTGACAACAGTAACTCCTCAGGAATATGGAAATACGAATACACTGGACCTCTGAGGGGTAAGCAATGAAATAAAGTCATAATTATAAAAAGGTTAAGATAGCTAGATCTGAGGGTTACTCCTCTGACTACTCCTGGGAAGGATATATAAATTCATCAAGACCTGCTTTATGATTTGTGAAACAAGGGTGAACACAAAACACCTATCTCAAGGGTTGTTGAGAAAATTAAATTTTTAAAAAGGAAAATGTTTGGTGCAGTGTTTGGTTTATTACTACAATAAATAACAACTTATGTTGTTGCAATGGTTCACAGTAGAGATATTCAAAATTGACTGCCTTATGAAGATTCTTGTCCAGAAAAATATGTGAGGAGAGACTGGCTGAAGATATTACCATACGGAGAGAAAGACTACATCAATCATAAGGAGAGTAGATCATCAATGCTGATAGAGGCAAGCCTAAAATAAGACACTGGTAATGCATATTCACACTGGCCAGTGGAAAGGATGCTCCATCAGAGTGATGTTAATATCTGGGCTACCTGGCAGGTAATTAGAACCCACCACATTAATTATACAACCCATATTATAGCTTCAAGTTCTCGTTATCTGATTCTGATTAGCAAGTATACTTCTGATACTTGAGGCTCTACATAACTAATATAAAGGGAGACAATTCTTGTGAGACAATTGGTGTTGACTCTTTCAGAATATTAAATGGTGCCTGTAAAATTAGAAAATCATCATTCAAGTTCTGCATCTTGATTTTTGAATTTGTGCCGTATTAGAGTAAGCTGGACTTATTGAATGCAGTAGACTCTTGGAATCTGGTGAGACCATCTGCAGCAACAGCTAGATTTGAGAACCTTCAGCTTGTGTCACCTTGGCTTTGACACATGTGCTATCCAGTATTTATTGGAGTAATAGAACTCTGAACCAAGATAGTTATAAAAATCAAATGTGGGCCTGGGGAGATGACTCAGTTGGTAAATTGCTTGCAATGTAAGTCTGAAGACTTGAGTTTAAATTCCCAGAACCCTCATAAAATAACAAGGCAGAGTGGCACATAGTGGGATGAAAGGAGATTAGAGGATACCCAGAACTGGCCAGCCAGCTATCAGTCATTTAGCTCTACGTCTCAAAATATAAGGTCTCAGAGGGTACAGGAGAAATGAGATCAAGGTTTGTCCACTGATTTCCACATGCATGTATGCATGTTCACTCATATTCACATGAACTCATCCCCTACATGCAAGCACATCTACATGAACACACACACACAAACACACACAGACACACACACACACACACACACACACACACACACACACACACACACGACTGCGTAGAATCAACAAAGAAAGTGACATAAGCCTAAACACAGTTCCTTGAAAGGTACTACATGTCAGAAAGAACTGCATCTACAGGAAGAAACATTGACTGAGCAAAGAAAATTAGAACAGGATGTTTACTAGGGCTTTTCTTATCTTACACACTGTGAGAAGGTAAACTTTTATTCCACAGACTTTGATGTACTTAATAAAATACTATACTATCTTCCTTATGGGGTATATACAGGTGCAGAAACAGAAGTCCTATCTTTCTTATATTTCCCATTGTATTATCCACATGGTGAAAATGTTGATGAATTTGTCCTTGCCAAATCAGAGGACCCAATTAGCAACATTAGTATATTAATTATGATTTCTATTTGTTATGCACTATCTCAATTTTCAATGTCAAGTAAAATTTTGACTTGAAATAAGATGGAACAAATTTGCAATGAAAGGTGGTAAAAAGGGCTTGGAGAAGTCAATTGAATTTGTTTTCATCAATACAGAGGTGTCAGACATAGACAAAAACAAACAGATTAGATATAAATTAATGAAGCACTTAACTCATAGGAAAAAAAGGTAAACTCATCTGTCTGAATAATTCATATAATTTAAAAATTTAAACCCAAATTAGAAACTGGAATAACTGATGTGATTCTACTTTAATTCCAGTCTATTATACAACTTCAGGTAACACTGAAAAATTTCTCCAAGGATATCATGTCACCATCACTTCAAAAGCTACAGTTCCCATTGCCATCATTAATCTTGGCTTTCAGCACTTCGGCACAAGAGATAAATAGACTAGGTGAAATCAGGAGCAATGATTGATTAGACTAGGCCATTGACAGGAAGACCTTGAATTGTGGTTGTGTGTGGAATCCTAGTCCTCATATACAATTTCTAAATTATCCATACACATTGTTCTCCCTGATTGATTTCTTTTGCCACACAAAGAACAAGCCATTCATGTATGTGATTTAGAAAACATCAAGAATACTCCAGGGAATTGCCTGTCACCATGGCCATGATGATAATTAACCACTCTCATGTAGAACAGTTTCCAATAAAGCAAAGCAGTTCTCCAATTAAAATTTAAGAATTATGTCCAGGTTCTAGAAATGCAGTTCCATAGACATTACAAGACAGAAATTAGAGGGAGAAAAACACATGCTTGCTGTTGACAACGTGAAGTGTGAATTGTGTGCCTTGTTCTGATACTTTAGATTTCTATGTTACTAAGACATTTCACTCAAAGTGATTTCCCAAGAACTTAACATTAGAAAGGACCAATGAAGATCTACTTGAAAAAACATAATATAAAATAGAATAATTACCAAAAGGAACTTCTTACTCTCTTATTAGAATCATTGATTCTATGGTAATGACGTAGAAATCTCTTGATGCTAAGAGTTGCAAAGGACAATACACTCTCCTGTACAAGTCACTGCAGATACAGAACAAAGGATAGGTCTTCACCATGAAGAAGGAAAGAGAGACTACTGAGAGGACTTCACCAACAAGGCTAGGGACATAAAAACTATATCTGTGTCTAGGGACTTTTCTGTGGCTGTGATAAAATGCTCTGACAAAAGAAACTTAAGGGAGAAGGTGACAATTTGGGCTTACCATTCCAGAAAGGATACATTGCATCATGACAGGGAAGGCAAGGTAGCAAAAGCAGGTGGCTGACCTGTCACCTGGCACCAGCAGTCAGAAAGAAAAGTGTGAGGAGGAAGTGTGGCAAGGCTATATATAAATCCTCAAAGCCAACACCCAGTTATATATTTCTTCCCCTGAGGCTTTATCCCCTATAGGTTCCTTAGCCTTCCCAAACAGCATCTTCAGCTTGGGACAAAATGTTAAAAACATGAATCTATGGGGGATATTTCATATCAAACAATAACAATCTGAGGTTGAGAATAGACCAGTACAAAACTCTTCCTGTCTTCTACAATAAGTGAACACTAAGCATCATCTGATAATATTGGGACAAAATCATCTGTTGTAGAGATGCTTAATGATAACTGAAAGGTGGGAGTAGAGCACAAAGATTTATGAGAAAATATTTAATAATCGGAGCCCCCTTTACAAACACCAGGCATTATTAAAAAGATTTGAGATCTATGGCAATTTTACACAGACTAACAATAAACTGGGCATGCTGGTACATAGGTGCAATCCAAGATTTTGGGGAAAAGAGCCAAATGATTGTAATGCCATAGTAAACAAGAACTACATAGGTAGCTCCTGACCAGCCTGAATGACATAGTGAGGTTCTGTCTCAGAAAAATTGAAAGGCTTAGAGTATAGCTTACTGGTGGAAAGGTCATCTCATCAGCACAAGGCCCTGGCCTTGATCCCCCAAACTGCACATAATAAACAAATACATACACAAACACATATAATCACAAATAAATAGTAACAAGCAAAACTACCCTGTTCAAATTCTAATGAAATTTGTAGAATTATATTCAGTGATTGAGAAAAACAAGGTTTCCATAACATTACTATATATCTGATTTTCTAACATATAGCATGAGTTGTTACAATATCTGATATTGAGTTAAAAATGTCACAGAGACATTAAGGAAAATGGAGTCAACTGCCAACAATTACCAAGAAAATGTAATTAAAAAGCCGAGGGACATCAGGGACTAGGGGTATAACTTAGCACTAGAGCATTTGGTCAGCATGTGCAAGGCCATGTGTTCAATCTTTAACAATTAATGTATGGATAAAGAAAAGCCTAGTCACAAAGTTGTTTTAGTTAACATTTGTAATTGTTATATGGATGCCTTAAAATAATCAATATGGTCAACATTTTTTTTTCTTGAGACAGGGCTTCTCTGTAGCTTTGGAACCTGTCCTGGAACTCATTTTGTAGACCAGGCTGGCCTGGAACTCACAGAGATCTGCCTGCCTCTACCTTCCGAGTGCTGGGATTAAAGGCATGTGCCACCACCACCCAGCTAATATGGCCAACTTTTAAAGAACTATTTAGAAAGAAAATTATAAAATTCATGACTTGGGAAATACTATCAGAAAAATGGAAACCAATAGAAGCAGGAAATCTATCAACTAAATCTACACAATATTATATATAACATCTATTAATAGATTCAGCATATGTGAAAACAGTAAAACAGAATACAGGTCAATTAAAGTTACCTAATTTGGCATACCAAGAATGCATGTAGGATGAAAGAGTAACTATGTAAGCTATTATACGAGATAAATGAATGACTATAGCAGAGTTATCCACACTTATTAAAGTGACACTTTTTAAAGTATTAAATGAGTCTACAACTCATTGTACTGAGTATCATTTTCCATGAATATAACATGTGTCATAACATTTGGATTTTTTTTTCTGTTTTCTCTCATGTGAGTTTTCCCAAGGGGTGTGGGGGCTCAGCTATAATCCTAGCACTTGGGCCACTAAAACAGGAAGATTATGAGTTCCAGGACAGCTTAGGATATATAGCCACATAGTGAGTAACCTGTCTCATAGGTCAGTCCCTGTCTCAACTAATCAACCAATAAACAAATGAATTTTATAGTTTCTTATATGTAGATCTTGTACAAATGTCTTCAGTTCATACCTTAATACCTTTTGGGGGTAAAATAATATAAATGGAGAGTTATCTTAAAATTAAATTCTAATTTTTCATTGATTGTGTATAAGAAAGCAATAGACATATATTGATTTTGAATATTGCAACTGTGCTATGATAATAGCATAATAGTTTCAAGATAACATAACAGTTTCAAGTTTTCCATGTCGATTCCTAATAGTGGCATCTGCAAACAATGATGGCTATCTTTTTTCCTTAACTATATGCTTTAAATCTTTTTCTTGTGGTATCACATTATCTAGGACTTCTTTCGTCTAGTTTTTTGTTGTTGTTGTTGTTTTGGTTTGGTTTTTTTTTTTTTTGTTTTTCAAGACAGGGTTTCTCTGTGTAGCTTTGTGCCTTTCCTGGAGCTCACTTGGTAGCCCAGGCTGGCCTTGAACTCATAGAGATCCTCCTGCCTCTGCCTCCCGAGTGCTGGGATTAAAGGCGTGCGCCACCAACGCCCGGCTCTCGTCTAGTTTTTGATATTCTCAGGAACACAACTAATTTCTCACTGCTTACTGGGATTTTAACTAGTTACTTTGTACTGTGCACTATGAAATTGAAGGAAGGAGCATCTTATTCTTCCTAGTCAGCTGGGTGGTTTATGATAAATGATCAGATCTTCTCATATTAATTTTACTGCATTTGTTGACATGATTATAAATTGTTTTACTTCAGACCAGCCTTGAGATAAATCATGCTTGGTCATGGTTTGTCATTCTTTTGTTAACACTATTTGAGAATATTTGCAACTATAGTCATAAGAGATATTGGTCTGTAGTTTTCTTTTCTTATAATACCTTTTTATTCTGGGTTTTGTTGCTAATATATGCTGATCTTAGAAGCAGAGTTAAAATGTGTCTCTCTGTATTTTTTGTGTGTGTGTGTGTGGTTTTTCGAGACAGGGTTTCTTTGTGTAGCTTTGGAGCCTGTCCTGGAACTCACTCTGTAGCCCAGGCTGGCCTTGAACTCACAGAGATCCGCCTGCCTCTGCTTCTTGAGTGCTGGGATTAAAGGCGTGCGCCAACACAGCCCAGCTGTATTTTTTTTTTTAAACTGGAGTAAATATCAAAGAATTGAGGTCAATTCTTACTAAAATATTTATTAGAATTCACCAGTAAAATTGTCTGAGCCTCATGTGTTTTTAGGAAAATACAGATTAGTAATTCATTTAAAAAAAATAAATGTGGATTTATTGGGATTATCTGTATTTTTCTTATATGTGTTTTCATACATTGTGTCTTTCTTAGGTAATCTAGATTTTCAAATTTTGAGACATAAGCTTGTTTATAACAATACTTTATTATTTGTAATACATATGCCACCAGTACTGATACTATCTCAATCATTTTTATTATCAATCTATGCTTTCTCTTATTCATTCTTGTTCTTGTTTTTTCTTTTCTTTTGATTTACTTTTTAACCAGTGTAGATACTTTTCAATTTTACTGATATTTCAAAGAACATGATTTTAGTTTCATTGATTTTTCCCTATAGATTTCTTGTTACTAGATTCATTTTTTAATCTGTTTTTTCTTACTTCTCTTTTACTTGGGATTTAATTTCCCCACAAATTTTCACTTAACTATGGTGCGTATTTTGATTATATGGCAGAAAATGAAAACTGGCTCCCAAAGTTTTTCTGTCCTCTGACTGCCACCAATGCATCATTACGTGTACATCTGTATGTGACACTCAGCCACAAAAAATTGTCTTAATTTATCAAACAAGGAAACTCCTTAATAAGTTGTAGTTTATAAGTTTGAGGTAAATTATACCGTTTAGAACTACATTAAAATGCTGCTCAGCCTAGCTTTTCATATCTGTGGCATCATGGCATCCATTTCACCCAGTTATTCTCTATTGTTTTACTAACCATCCCCCTCCCATGTGAACATGATTTCTGAAAGTAAGTTTAGAACAGAAGAATAAATTAGCATAGTGTGTAGATATATAAACAAACCAGACTAATACTTTTGCCAATCTGTCTTGGTTCTCTTCCAGAATTTTCCTTATTCCTAAATGGCAACAAAGTGCAAGACAACCTGTCAAGTAAACAGGAGATGAGCACAGCCATCTTCATGACCTGAAGTTGCCTCTTTTGATTCATTAGAATTAATAAGACTAAGTGAAGTGAGACCCAGTCCCACACTTCTGATGCAGTTATGCAGTTATATAGGCCTCATCTAGTCAGGGGGTGATACTAGAAGTCATCAATGCATCACATCTGAGTTCACCTGTCCAATAAAATCACTCCAGCTTAGAATCTTGTCAGTGTAGTTTATAATCTTATTGCTTCAAACTTTTCCAATCATACATCCATTTTAGGACTGTTTGCTCCAGGTTAGCAAAGAGGAAATGGCTAGATGAACAGCCCTACAACTGTAATGCAAATGAATCACCTGTAGATTTCTTAAAATAGAGACACACAACTAACAAATTCCAAGGTTGACACCAAAGGTTCTGAATTTGAACTCCCAGGTGATATGCATGACTATCACTCTGCACACATTTACATGATTATTTCTTCCCAAGTTCAGCTTATCTCATTTGCCTTTGTATATCTCATTATAATTTTATTCACAAAAGCAGAATTCCCATAACAAAGTCATTGCAAATAGTGTAACAGTGTCTGCATCTCAGTTGGATCTTCTACTCTACCTGTTTGAAGACCATGTGTCCTTTGCTTTGGCCTTGTATTTGGGTAAAGAGAATGTAAACACAACACTCTGCCTCTTCTTCCCTGGTCCATTGTTGTTTTTTTTTTTTTTTTAACCTACCTCAAAATCAGTGAGTTGTGATGTTCTTTTTTTCAGCAGCGGTATTTGGTGTATTACCTTTTCAGTAGGTAAGATTTATTGTCCTATGAGTTGTATCTACTATTCCTACAAGAATAGTTAAGTAATTTTTTTCTTTCACCCTTTTCCTCTGAGAAGTTCTACCAATTATTGTGTAGAATGTTCTTCAATTTTCAGTCCAATTCTACTCTCCCAGGAGTATAATAGGGAAGCAGAAGGCTGGGAGAAAATAAAAGGATGAAGTCAACAAAATCTTTTGGAAGAGGAGAATTTTGAAATAACAGCATGCTTTGAAAGCTGAACTGTGAAGTGATCCCAGTCCAGCCATTTGTTAGGTTTAAGATCTGCTGTGAGAATTAATGAGTCATTTTATATATGTGCATTGCACCCGGGTTGACACTCTGCATGTTCTCAGCCCATGGCAGTCGTCTCTTCATGAGTGGGCACTATCGTGTTAGAATGGCTGAGGGAAAAAAGTCATCATATAATGAATTACATATAAGTTGATAGGATTGCATCTCACCTAGTCTTGTGTCTGGTAATGGAGGAATGTTCTATGTCCCTCCAAATTGTCAGCTAATAATAAAATGGCTCTTGAGGGGATGGCTTTTCTGTTAAGAAGTAAAATTATAAAATGCATTAGATAACACATTGACCAATGATTTCAATGTGTTCACTTCCTCACATCTATTAACTGAATTCCCTATAGCATGATAATGAAGCAGAGACTAGTGTACTGTCAGTTAATGCATGAGGAAACTGATGTTAGAGAGGTGAAATGATTTATCCAAAAATGGATGTAGGAATCTTTAGCACTAAAATACAAGCTGAGTTGGCTTGGCCTTTTAAACACACTCATATCATTTCACCAGAAAAAGTAACAGATACACATTTCTAATTAAGATCTTCTGATATAGCTGCCAGTGTGTTTGCCGAAAATGTTATTCTGCAAAAGGCATATTGGTGTTACACTATTATCTGTGGGCTCTAGAGGTAGGATCTGGGTGAGAATTTGAAACTTCCATTTTATAAATAATTCCTGTGTAATTCTCTCAGTTTTATGAAGGAAAGCATGTTGAACCTTCCTTGGTGGGTGACCTGAATCTACAGAAGGTGGACAGAAAATTGGTCACATTAATTATGCTTCAACCATGATGATTCTCTAACTGCTCTGAAAATCATGGTGATTATTATTATTTTTTTTAACAAAACTGTTTCTGGAAAGCATGTGGCCTCAGAAAGCCTAACTATGGCATGAACAAACAAGGGTCATTTAATAAGACACCATTCTCTTCTGAACCGAGATTTTTTTAAGATAGTCAGAGGAGCTGTTGATCATTCTCCGAATATTCAGTTTCACCTCATGGTGAATGAACCTAAGAGTGAGCAGGTTTTGGAGTATATTCAAAGTATGTGTCTTAAAAGAGGGTCCTATATAATAGCTCAGTCAATTTTTATAGTATGAATAGTTACCTAATGATACTAAATGTGTTAAGTGCTTTGATTGATTGTGTTGTGATATAATTCTGTAAAAGAAAGTACAATATTTAAGTGCATTTTTGGAGTTTGTGAATAAGCTATTCAATTCTATATGACAAATAACCACATCACATCAGTTTATACAATGAAGGCCATCTGTTTCTAAATCTAGTGTCTTGGCATCCTCTGAATGTTGTCTAATTTGGCTCAGCTCAACTCCACTTTGCTGAGTTCTGAGTTGCTTTAGTTCCACTCTACATGTCTTCACCATCCTCAGCCAGCTCATAATAAAGGTATTCTCTCAGTAGAGAGGCAGTAGCAAACAGTGTGTAGAAAGAATCTTTTAAGTCTATTATTGCTCTAAGAAGAACTATAGCTGTACCTGTCACCTTCACACACAGTCTTTTGTCCAAAATCATATTCTAATGACAGTTTATGAGAAGATTTAGTATTGGCTCAATACTCTAGTCCTTTATGATCTCCGAGTTATCATTTTAAGTAGAGTTCCATTAGCTTGCCTTTACTCAGATTCTAAGGCACAATTATTTTCTTGTTATCAATTCCTTTCATATAGCATATTTTGGCCATATGGTTTCTCCTCCCTCATTTCCTCCTAGACATTTCTACCTCCATGCCCGTACAACTACTGTTAATCCCACCAGTAGAGAATAAGACTGCTACCACAATTTAAAGCCAAATTTGAAGCAAGCTTTAATTAAATACTGGCCAGGTAGATGGACTCTGGCCAAGTCCATACCTGGTTTCCAAGGAAATGGTCCCAAGTCACAGTTTGCAGTGGCTTAAGTATTTCTCATCAAGTCCAATCAGGGGCAAGTATACATACTGATGTACCTCTGGTCTACATCCAATCAGGGACAAACATACATCCTGATATATTTCCTGCCTGTGAACCTCCGACTCACATGTGATCAAGCATTTCTGTTGCAGATGAGCCAAACAAACTTGTGTAGGGGAATTAAAACATGTGGCTTGTTATCTCACATAAACAATAGCCTCCAGAATTTCAGGAACTATCTGTCCTTACGCAAGGGGCTTGTAGATCAGAGGCATTTTTGTTTCATGGATCTCTAAGGTATAGTATTTATAACCTAAAATGTAACTTTGACTCTCACTCTAAATGTTCTTGAGCCTGGGGCCTGCCCTGGAGTGTGGATGTACTCAGTGATACTCTATTGGAAAAAACTGATTATTCCTTTATAACAGGTATCAAATTGCAAGTAGTATCTTGGCTAAGGGTGGGACTTGGTATCTACATTCCTTTTCCCTGCTAGGATTTTTGTCTGGTTTAAATTGTACATGTCTTGTGTTTTCTTTCCACATGGATCCCCAGATCTTGAGAGGAGGATTTTTTGTTTGTTTGTTTGTTTTTGTTTTGTTTTTCGAGACAGAGTTTCTCTGTGTAGCTTTGCGCCTTTTCTGGAACTCACTTTGTAGACCAGGCTGGCCTCGAACTCACAGAGATCCGCCTGCCTTTGCCTCCTGAGTGTTGGGATTAACAGCATGCGCCACCACCGCCCAGTGAGAGGAGGATTTTGATAAACAAATTCCACTTAGGAATAAATGCTCCAAAGTCTTCCATTCTCTGCACATTGTCCAGTTGTGAGTCTCTGGGTTAATTATCATGTACCAAAAGAAACTTCTTTGATGAAGATGGATCATTGCTCTGATTTAGGAGTGTAACAATATGTCTTTAAAAGACTTTTTTTTTAATTTTACAATACCATTCAGTTCTACATATCAGCCACAGATTCCCTTGTTCTCCCCCCTCCCGCAACCCTCCCCTTCCCCCCAGCCCACCCCCCATTCCCACCTCCTCCAGGGCAAAGCCTCCCCTGAGGACTGAGATCAACCTGGTAGACTCAGTCCAGGCAGAGCCAGTCCCCTCCTCCCAGGCAGAGCCAAGCGACCCTGCATAAGTCCCAGGTTTCAAACAGCCAACTCATGCAATGAGCACAGGACCTGGTCCCACTGCCTGGATGCCTCCCAAACAGTTTAAGCCAATCAACTGTCTCACCCATTCAGAGGGCCTGATCCAGTTGGGGGTTCCTCAGACATTGGTTCATAGTTCATGTGTTTCCATTCATTTGGCTATTTGTCCCTGTGCTTTATCTAACCTTGGTCTCAACAATTCTCACTCATATAGACCCTCCTCTTTCTCGCTAATTGGACTCCTGGAGCTCTGCCAGGGGCCTAGCCTTGGATCTCTGTTTCCAGATCCCTCAGTCATTGGATGGGGTTTCTAGCACAACAATTAGGGTGTTAACTTTTTTACTGCTATAGTCCTCTAGCAAAATAATAATAGTAAGTTTTCACCTAAAGCTGATGATCTATCTAATCTCAGGTTCTTGGTCACTTTAACAGTGTCATGAATGAGTTCCATCTCATAAATTGTTAACAAGGAAAACTATAACTATCTAGTCTTCAACTCTCTCAGAGACCCAAGAAGGAAATAATATTACCTAAGTAAGCAGGAAGTACAAACAAGTGACTTCCAAAAAATGTGAAAAATGACAGAAACTGCTGGCTGCCTAGACTGTCACCCAAGATTCCTCTGCAAAATTGGGGCATAAATCTTTGGCCTACAGGCCTAGCATATCCGACAGACTTATCTATGAAGTAGATTTTTCTGAAGGTCTGTCGTATCTTGTCTTGGCAAAGTTCAGCAGTCCTTCCTTTTGTGTCCTGTTTATCCATTTGGACAGCATACTGTCAGCAGTTGAGGTAAGAACATTTTCTTACCCAGTAACTAACTTTTGCCACAAAGATAGTAAACTCCATATGGGGTTTCTTCAATGCCCATCATCGTCTCTGAAGTAGGTTGGTGCTTCCATGAGCAGACATTCTCATAGTCAAAAAAAAAAAAAAGAATCTATGTTATTAGAACATGTTAATGCCATATTCTATCTTGAAGATGACCTGTCTATCTAAAATATATCTCTGCTTGACATCGAAACCATACCTAATATGATACCTAATATAACTACAAATTTTATTGTAATGACTAACCACTAACTTGCATTTCTTTATATCCTCATTAGTTGGTAATAATAACTTTCAAGGACTATCAATTTGTATTACATTGTTAAATGGACTGTATAGATGCAGTACCTTGAAGAAGATTAGAAATATATGTACAGTATTTTCTAATAAAATTAATCTCAAATTTGTATCAATATATACAATTTGTATACAATAAACAAAAATCCAATTGCTTGTTAAAAGTAGATTAAATAATCTGCCTTTTATCTTATCATATCCCTATTCTCTTTTTTTTCTTTTCAGAGTAGATTCAGTTATCTACATTTTTATCCTATTATTTCTATATCTATTTTTTTCAGAGTAGATTCAATAATCTACCTCTTATCTATATTCTCTTTTTTTAAACAAGAATCTTTATACTAATCTCCTTTGATTAGCTTTTTTCCTGACCATTACCAATAAGAATTTGTTACCAACCATCCTAAACAATGACAATTATCCATAACTCATTGAAAGGTCAAAAAACCACCCACTCCATCTCTTGGGAATGTGGGTATCATGTTCTTTAACTTACTTCCTGCTTTCTAGGGGCAAAGGCATCTTTAGAGGATCGTGAAAATAAAAATTTGGGTTAACTGTCAAGTCCTGGGGGAAGCAGTTGTATAATTTGTCTAGTCTCTGCATAATGTCTCAAGTTTTGGCTGTAGCAGTCTGTGAGGTTGGATCATCTCAACTGACCTTTTCAAAATTGTCCTGAGCAGTTTGTAGTCCAAAGTCAATCTTTGGGTGGTGTTTGTCAGCTGAATGGCATTATCACAGTCCATGTGGAATTTTTGTTGTGGGGTCTCATTTTTTTTTTTTTTTTGGAGACTTCAAAGATCGCTATTAGGCATGGTCATGGTTTACTACAGAAAATCTTTTTTGGGGGACAAGTTTTCTGGATGATTTGTACTTTTTCTTCAGATGTCTCATTTGTCCATTGGTTTTTAGATTCCTTAACTTTCAATCTCCTGAAAGACAAAAACAAAAACCCTTCCCCAACCGTAACTTTAGGGAGTTTCCAAATCTAATCTTCATCAATTTTGATTTATGGTTTCTCCTTAAATTTTTGTTTTATTTTCTAAAGCAGTTCTATCATCCAGAGCTGTATGGTTTCTTACAATAGGCATTAGGTTCTTTAATTGCTCTAGGAAGTAGTTTATTCCACAATGACAGGAAAGGACTAAATGGAATTTGACATGGGTACTTGTGAAAAGCCCTTCAGGGCATTTCCAGATGGCAAAGACAAGGGATTACCTTGTCTGTCCCTTGTTGACCTACATTCATTAGTCCAGTGTCTGCCTTTACCACACCTTCTGCATAATCAAAAAGTGAGGCATTCTGTTGGGATTATTCCTTGAAAAAACATTATTTCTAGGAATGCTATCTACAGTCCCTTTTTAGGTGACCTTGTTTACTGCAATTGAAACATTTGACATTTTGACTATTTTCAAACCTCTAGAAATCACTTCTCCTATCCAAATGTCCTCATGATCATGAGATTCAATAGTGATTGTATCTCAGATCCATTCCTCCCATGGTGCTGATTTTGACTTTAACAGCCTAATTACCTTTTTGCATTATGCATTAGCATTTTCAAAAGCCAGAAATTCAAGTATTACCTGTCTGACTTCTGAATTTGGTATCATTCTATTTACTGCTGTAGTCAGTCTTTGTAAGAAATCAATGAAGGTTTCTTTTGGGCCCTGTATAACTTTACTAAATGACTCAACTTTCCTTCCTACTTTTTCAATTCTGTCCCAAGCATTCAAGGCTGCCATGCAGCATAAAGCTAGGGTGTGGTCATCATATAAAGATTGTCTTTGTGTATCACCATAATCACCCTCTCCAAGAAGTTGATTTTGGGATATTTCAGTACTTCTAGCTCTACTTCATTGTTCAATGATCTTAGCCTCATCCTTTCACCAGGTCCTCCATTGAAATTGGGACCAGCCTTCAAACTGCTGTAACCAAATCTCCCCAGTTTTGGGGGATAATTCTATTACAAGTTGACCACAAGTTTAACATCTGCTTTACAAAAGATGAGTAGATGCCATATGAGACTATTGCTTCTTTGAATGTCCTCAAATATATTTGCACAGGAGTCCAATCAGCTCATACATAGTCTTGGGAATATCTATCATTTGGCAGTTTCTATAAAGATACTGTATAAATTATGGTTGGCTGTTTGAAAGCCTTATGCTGTTTCTCTGTAACCTTATAATGCAATGCTGAAGTTGGTGCTCCTTTAAATTCCTCTGTGTGGGTTTGAACATCTGTATGATTTGTTTTAATAAGTTTTTCTAAGACTTGTATCTTGGCACTCATATCAACCAACTTGGCACTCATATAAACCAACTTTTTAGGAATAAAATAAGAATGATCAAACTAATAATGTTTTTAATTAACATTACATCAATTCCATCTAAGCTAATTATTCTCTCATTTGTTTCATTTTCAGATTGCATTATCAAACAGAGACCAAATTCCTTTCATAGTAACAGTGTTTCCCATTTTTTTAATGTGGTTAAAAAACACACACACACACTTTTAATTAATTTCACCCTTTAAGAAATCCCAATTGACTCACCAAATCTGGTGACAATGATGATTCAGATGATGGTGTGGAAGCAGCTGGAGGAGGGGGCCCAAGGAAGGCCAAAACCCACAAGGACAGGAATGAAGCAAAAGATCCAGCTGTCTGCATGGAGGAACTAATTTCAATGTGTTTGGAGCCTGAGCCTGGGTCTGAGACTGAGCCTCTGGCTGCAAAGCCACAGGCAAATGACTTTTTCATGAATTCGTGTCCCACATTGGGTGCCAGATATAGCATGAATCCTAAATGGTCTTATTAAAAACCCAGAGCTAGATATTGAGTTAAATGCTGAAAGGTCAGAGAGAAAAAGGAAAAAGCCACCAGAAAAGCTTCTTACCACTACCAAATCCTCAGGTGAAATCCCATCTCCATGAATCCTCAGACTGCAAGCCTCTGAGTTCTCAGCCAAAAAAATCTTAGTTCCTGTCTTCTCATGCCTTATATACCTTTGTCTGCCCAGCCATATTACCTCCTTCCTACTGCTGGGATTAAAGGCCTGTGATTCCCAAGCACTGGGATTAAAGGTGTATGTCACCACTACCTGGTTCTGTTTCTTCCCTAGACTGAAAAAAAAATCTCATATAGTCCAGGGTGGCTTTGAACTCACAGAGATCCAGATGGATCTCTGCCACCTGAGTGCTAGGAATAAAGTTGTGTTACCACCACTGCCTGGCCTCTATGTTTAATCTAGTGGCTTGTTCTGTCCTTTGATCCTCAGGCAAGCTTTATTTGATACACAAGTTGTATTCCTACCAACAATATAAAAGTGTTCCTTTTCTTTAAATCCCTCCAACACTTTCCCTTTTCTTTTTTGTAGTATCCATTCTCACTATTGGTTTAATCTGCATTTATCTCATGATTATTTCTTCACACATTATTTCTTCTTTCATGTTCCTGATGACTATTGTGTACCTTTTCTAGGATAAGGCTATTCAGTGTTTTCTAATTCATAATCTCTTCTTTGTTAAACATTATTGTTTCAAACACACATATATAGAGAGATGTATATGTGTATATGTGTGTATGTATGTATGCATGTATGTATGCATGTATCCTGCTGAGTTCATTTTGTGTTGCTTATAAGTACATGTGTTTAGGATGACCACTTGGGAAAGGATAACCTATCAAGTAGCTTATCCCTGGAGAAAACTGTTACTCCCTCGCTCAGTAGCCAATAGCTATTTATCTAGGTGTAGGACCTTGTAAGATTTCCCTTATCCACACTGACAAGTCCTCTAGTGCTGTGGGATGTTCTGTATGGCAAATGTGTTGCTAATAAAGCACTGATTGGCCAGTGGCTAGGCAGGAAGTAGGCGGGACTAACAGAGAGAATTAAAAGAGCAGGAAGGCAGAAGGAGTCACTGCCTGCCAGCCTGCCAGCCAGCAACCGCCAGGACAAGCAGCATGTAAAGATGCCGGTAAGCCACGAGCCATGTGGCAAGGTATAGATTTATGGAAATGGATAACTTAAGATATAAGGACAGTTAGCAAGAAGCCTGCCACGGCCATACAGTTTATAAGCAATAGAAGTCTCTGTGTTTCCTTGGTTGGGTCTGAGCGGCTGTGGGACTGGCAGGTGAAAGAGATTTATCCTGACTGTGGGCCAGGCAGGAAAACTCTAGCCACAAATGGCACCAGAACGTGGGGCAGGAATTTCCACCTAAAACCTGAGAAAAGATTCTAAAACGGAGCTAAAAACAGCTTCCTAATTATCTCTCTCAAATGAGCGGCAGCTTGCTGGTTTGAGCTACTTGTGGGTTCCTGGCGTGTGCACTCGACCTGCAGTATGGCGGGAATGAGGCCTCTGCAAGTGGCACATTAAGCTGCATGGTGGATTTAGCTTTTGCTAGTACAAAACAAAAAAAAGAGGTTTCTGGGCTAAAGGCTGCTTTGATAGAAGCATAGACCCACGAAGGCTCCCAGAGCTGGTGGTAAACTTATCACCGCTATGTTGGGAAGCTGAGGTGGGCAGAGCCAGCAGCCACAGCACCTTTTCAGTCTTAGAATGCTGCAGTTTAAAGTAACAGGTTCACAATAAGACAGATTCAGATGGAACAAGACTTTAAATGCTTTAAAATGTATGTAAAAAATACGTAGGCTTGAAAGAGACAAAAAAGGTGATATGTACAGATATATAAAGAAATAGATAGTTTTGAAAAATAAAGTCTTTAAAGAGACAGTAAAGGTAGTATAAAATATAAGCCACGTAAAGATGGATATCACACAGAGAATCTGCATTGTGTTGTCTTTGGGATTCTTAACTGCAGAGAGATATTTGATTGTAAAGGAAGCTGAGTTAAACCAATATGTATATTTTAAAGATAACTTGACTTCAAAATTTGGATGTAAGGATATGATACTTTGGAAAGGAGGCTCTGATTTTGTTTCCACAGAAAGCCAGAGGCTATGGATTTGTTCCAGATTAAGATACATCAGGTTTGACCAGCCAAGACCACCTGAAAGGTCTCCGATGACACCATGGCTCAGATGATCCAACATCCAGAACCGTTTCAAGGCAACTGGCTCAGACA